>JAOQMS010027497.1:0-15156 GCA_027563885.1 Erythroxylum longipes | reverse complement strand
CTTTTTAACAAGAAAGAGAAGTTCTTAGCAAGATTCTTTATTCACAAAAAGGATACAACAATTCAACCCCCCTTCTTACGTATCGAGTTTGTTGTACGTAAAGTTTATACTAATGTGTGATTTACTTCAGTGGGATCTGCTCAATGGTGGGTCACCCTACAGATATATGTCCCACTTTGCAAGAAGAAAATGTCACACAAGCAAATGCAACTGGTATTTTTCTTAGACATCCCCAATGTAAATATGATCCATTTTCAAACTCAAACAATCCAGGGTGGCGTGATCATCCGAATCTGCATTATGGAGGTTCACAAGGGCAACAACCAAGTTTGAATTTTCAATAATTTAAGCAGCTTTATGCACGTCAAAAATAGTAGCAAACGATGCCCAATTTGGAAGGGAATGCTTCCTTGGAAAATATAGTTCAATCCCTTGCCAACAGTACTTTAAAATTTCAACAAGAAACTTAAAAAATATTTCAAGTTGATAGGCTAGTATTCAAAATCTTGAGAACTAACTAAGTTAGATGGCTATTGCAATTAACAAGTTGGAAGCGCAAAATTCTGGAAAATTTCCCTCTCAAATTGAAGTAAATCCTAAGAAAAGCTTTTGTACCATTACACTTCGGAGTGGGAAAGAATTAAAGGAGCCAAATTTGAAGATGTCTAACAGGGAAATTGAAGAAGAAATGGAGAGAAATCTTTCAGTCCAGTAAAAAGAAAAGGAAGGGGTAGATTCGCATATTTTCCAGCTAAAAATTAGTGTGCCACCACCTTTTCCAAGCCGATATGCTAAGTCTAAGAAGGAGAAAAAAGAGAAGGAGATTCTAGAGACTTTTTGCAAGGTGCAGGTAAATATTCCTTTACTTGATGCTGTTAAATAGATACCTCATTATGCAAAATTTCTTAAGAAATTATGCACCTCAAAATGTAAGTTAAGGGATCATGAGAAAGTGCACTTAGGAGAAAATATAACTGCTATGCTTCAGAGAAAATTTCCACTGAAATGTCAAGATCCAGGTATGTTTACTATTTCTTGTAGAATTAGTAATTTTAAATTTGAACAAGCATTGTTGGACCTAGGTGCATCGATTAATGTTATGACTCTATCAGCTTATAAGTCTTTGAATATAGGGCCTTTGAAGAAAAGAGGTGTGGTAATTTAACCTGCTGACAGGTCAATTGCGTACACCATAGGTGTCTTAAAGGATGTTATAGTCTAAGTTGATAACATGGTGTTCCCTGCTGAATTTTATGTTTTAAGGATGGATAATGATAATTCATCTTCTTCTACCCCAATTCTGCTAGGGAGAACATTTTTAAAAACTTCTAGAACTAAGATTGATGTGTTCGATGGATCTTTGATTATAAAATTTGATGGTGATGTGATAAAATTCAATATTTATGATGCCATGAAATTTCCTAACGATGATCAGTCAGTTGGTTCTATTAGTTTAGTGGATACTCTTATGTAGGACATGTTTTATTTGCAAAATGCATATGAAGTTGATTTTGTTTTAAGCATTGATGAGTTCCAGTCGAAGCAATTCAGTAATAACTATATTGTTCCTTTTGTTTTGGATGCTACTGTCCAGATTTTGGATAAGAGGGAAACAAATTATGACCGTATCTCATACGTCGAATTGCAAAAGAATGGAACTAAGCTACTACCCTCTTTAATTCAGCCACCAAAATTGGAGCTTAAAGCCTTGCCAAGTCATTTGAAGCATATGTTCTTAGGTTAGTAAGAAACCCTTCTTCTTATTACTTCCAATTCACTAACCAATCTGCAGGAAGAACAATTAACTGATCTGCTAAAAAATCACAAAAAAGCGTTGGGATGGTCTGTAGCTGATTTGAAGGGTATTAGTCCCTCTATTTGCATGCATCGAATCTTGTTAAAAGATGGTGCTAAGGTGTCACGGTAGCCTTAGAGAAGGCTTAATCTACTTATATGGAGGTGGTCAAGAAGGAAATTTTTAAGCATCTCGATGCCGGAATTATATATCCCATCTCAAACAGTAATTCGGTAAGTCTGGTTTAGGTCGTTCCTAAAAAAACTGGTGTAACTATCATTGAGAATGCGGAAGGTGAGTTGGTTTCCACTATCTTTCATTGACTTAATACTTGAGAGACTTGCAAGAAAAACTTATTACTATTGTTTAGATGGATATTTAGGTTATCGTCAGATAACATTTGCTTTAGAAAATCAAGAAAAGACCACCTTTACATGCCCATTTTTACCTTTGCTTATCAAAGAATGCCATTTAGGTTGCGTAATGCATTAGCCACATTCTAATAATGTATGGTGAGTATTTTTTCTGACTATGTAGGAGATAATATAGAGGTTTTCATAGACGATTTCATGGTATACAGTGAGTCCTTTGAAATTTGTTTGGTTGACCTTGAAAAAGTGTTAAAAAGATGCATTGAAACCAATTTTGTTTTAAATTATGAGAAATATCACTTTATGGTTAATCAAGGTATAATTCTGGACCATGTAGTATTAGATAAGATAATAGAAGTTGATAGAGCTAAGATAGATGTTATAAAATCTCTTCCTTACCCCATTAGTGTACGAGAGGTGCATTCCTTTCTTGGACATGCAGGTTTCTATCCACGCTTTATTCAGGATTTTTTTAAGATTGTTCAACTCCTATGTAAGTTACTTGAAAAAGATGTGGATTTTCATTTTGATGAGGCTAGTAAACGAGCATTTGATAAGCTTAAACATAAGCTAACTTCAGCCCTAATAATTCGACCATCAAATTGGAGTCTTCCATTTGAGATGATGTTTGATGCAAGTGACTACGCTGTTGGGGTTGTTCTGGGGCAAAAAGTAGAACATGTGATTTATTATGCTTCAATGAACCCTTAATGATGCTCATAAAAACTACACCATGGAAAAGAAGTTGTTAGCTGTTGTTTTTGCGATAGGGAAGTTCATATCATATTTGTTAGGCACTCATGTGGTTGTTTATTTTGATCATGCGACATTAAAGTTTCTGCTGTCAAAGAAGGAAGCAAAACCACAACTAATTCATTGGATTTTGCTTTTGCAAGAGTTTGACATTGAAATTCGTGATAAGAAGGGAGCAGAGAATTTAGTGGTTAATCATCTCAGTAGAATCAATTCCAAGGTAGCCCCAGACATAATCAAAGATTATTTTCCAGATGAGAATTTGTTCTCCATACAAGAGGTAACTCCTTGGTATACTGACATTGTGAATTTTCTAGTTACTAAGTCTTTTCCTGATAATTTGACAAGTTTTGAAAGGGATAAAATAAAAAGGGAAGCTAAAAATTATGTTTGAGATGAACCTCAATTGTGGAAATTTTGTTCTGATCAAGTTATTAGGAGATGTGTACCTGAAGATGAAATTCTTTCTTTTATGAATTTTTGTCATTCCTATGCATGTGAAGGGCACTTTGGCCCGAGAAGGACAACCTATAAAATTATTGAATGTGGACTATTTTGGCCTAACCTATTTAGGATTCTTACATGTTTTACAAGTCTTGTGATCATTGTCAAAGAAGAGGTAGCTTGAGATAGAGAGATCAAATGCCATTTACTAGCATTCTGGTATGTGAAAATTTTGATGTCTAGGGAATAGACTTTATGAGTCCTTTTCCCTCTTCCTTTGGTAAGAATTATATTTTGCTAGCCGTGGATTACGTTTCGAAGTGGGTTGAATCCAAGGCTACTTTGTCTGACGATGCTAAAACTGTTATAGATTTTGTCAAGTCTAACATTGTTATCAAGTTTGGAGTACCTCAAGATATTATTAGTGATCAAGGAATTCATTTTTGCAATTGGATTTTTTAGGCTTTGATGAAGAAATATGGTGTCACATGCGGAGTTTTTACAACATATCACCTGCAGACAAGTGGACAAGCTGAGGTTTCTAATAGGGAAATTAAGTCCATACTGGAAAAAGTTGCTAATCCAAGCAGGAAAGATTGGAGTTTGAATTTGGAAGATACACTATGGGCATACCGAATAGCCTTCAAAATGCCAATTGGTATGTCTCCATACAGGTTAATTTATGGTAAATCTTATCATCTACTAATAGAATCAGAACATAAGGTTACCGAGCTGTTAAAAAGTGTAATTCAAGCTTAATAAAGGCTAGTGGAAATCGAAAATTAGAACTCCAGGAATTAGAAGAGATCTATAGTAATGCATATGATAGTGCTAGGATTTATAAGGAAAATACTAAAGCCTTTCATGATAAAATGTTTTCATGTAAAGAATTTTCAGTAGGTCAGAAAGTCCTCCTTTATCATTTTAAGGTAAAACTATTTCCTGGCAAACTGCGGTCTCGATGGATTGGTCCATTTGTTATTACTAAGGATTTCCCTTATAGTGTAGTGGAGATCCAGAGTTTGGATACTTTCAAGGTGTTAAAGGTTAATGGGTGATAGGTGTGAATTAGTCTATGTTTTTCTATGTAATTGGCATGTGTTTTCTTCCATACTTGTTGATTTTTTTTATAGTTTAGGATTCTTTTTGTATAGTTTTGCTTAGTTTGATTTCCATTATTGTTCTTTTGTGTTTGATGTTAATTTAGGGTAAGAATTGACTATTTGTTGTGCAGGAAGGAAAATGGAGCAACTTGGAGATTGAGCTAGAAATTAAGAGGAGAAGAACAAAGGAGTGCATCTGTGGCCAATTCCCACAATAGTGGAATCATGCAAATTCCCATGGGCGTGGGAATTACAATCCGAAGGATTATGTAGGGCTACATTAAATTTATGTTTTTTGGACTATAAAAGCATCATGAAGCCTCCATCTTAAAGAGGAAAAAGTCATTCTGTAGAAAGACCATCTTTGGAGTGAAGAACATATGTTTGGAGCCTTGGGGAAGGATTGAAATCAAGGATAATCATCAAGATTGGGGCAAAATAGCACATCAACACCAAAATTTCCAGATTTTGGCAAAGAAGAGGAGTCTTGCTATTCAATTTTCTGTCAATTTTTCTTCTTCTATTCTTTGTAAAATGGTTTATTTGAATGTTGTTGATGGTATGGAGACCATGTTAGGCTGATTTAGTTTTAGGGATTGCTTTTGAACTATTTTGTCAAAACTCCTACTTTGTTGAATTGAATGAAGTTGTCATTGATAATTGTTGATTTAAATGGTTATCTTGCAACAAATTGAGAGAGTGAGTAAGATAAATTTGTGCAAGATTGTACAACGAGAGTTGGCGACCTATAGACTTACAATTATCACGTTAATTGAATAGTTAGAAGAGAGATCTCGGCTAGTTAATTGATCACCCATAAGATAGTTTAATAACTAGTTGAATAGGTTGAGAGAACGTCCAATTGATTCCCTTTAATTCAATTAGGGATAATTAATTACACCTTGAGAGAGGGTAGTTATTACATTAAAAAATCTAGGACGAGACATAATTTAATCAATAAAATATGAGGGGGACAAAATGGGGAAAAAATTAATCTCTAGTCTTTAGATTCTTGAATTCAGATTTTTTTACATTTTGGTATTATCTATTATTTTAAGTTAGTCTTTAAATTTAAATTTAATTTTCCAGATTATTTACTTTTAACAATTTCATTTCTTAAACAAATTTTTATCTAAATTAAGTGGTGTCTAGGCATCAATCCCTGTGGGATCGATATCTGCTCTTTTAAGCTATAAGTCACGACCTGTTCACTTGTAGTTTTTGAGCGTAAAACAAGTAAATAGGCTTTACCATCAATAAGTTTTCAGCGCCGTTGCCAGATATTGATTGTTTAGCGTTTTGTTTAATCTAGATTACTTTGATTTAAGAGCTTTTGATACTTTTTCTTATGTAATCGTAGGTGCATGAACACAAGGGGCACATAAAGAACAAAATAAGTGAGCGAAGGCAAATTTCTTGATATCAAGAGGCATAAAAAAGAGTGAAGAAGGACAAAACATCTTAACTTTTCACAACAAGATATGGCTGAAGAAGTAGAGCAAGGAGGACTGGAGAGGACCTTGATGGATTTTATGAGGCTAGGTTTTAGTCCTTAAGGAGTGGTAAGACCGGTGGTTCAAGCAAATAATTTTGAGGTAAAGCCGACGTTACTTAATATTCTACAAAATAGTGTGTAGTTCTACGGGTTATCCATTGAGGAACCGAATGCCCACATCGTAAATTTCTTAGAGATATGCGACACATTCTAGTTCAATGAAATGTCCAATGATGCGGTGAAGTTGAGACTATTTTTGTTTACGTTGAAGGATCGAGCTAAAGTGTGGTACAACTTATTGAATTCAGGCTAGATTACGACTTGGGAGCAACTTGCCTAAGCATTCCTTGCCAAGTATTTCCCATTGTACAAAGACGATAAGGATTATAAAAGAGATAACAAATTTCCAGCAAAACGGCGGGGAGTCTCTCTACGAAGCTTGGGAGAGATTTAAAGAACTTAAGAGAAGTTGTCCTCTTCATAACCTGTCAAGAGAGTTCCTGCTTCAGACATTCTACAATGGAATGAATCCAAGCACTAGAGGAACCATCGACACAGTGACAGAGGGTTCATTAATTAGGAAGACGGTGGAAACAGCTAATGATCTATTAGAGGAGTTGGCAAGCAATAGTTGCATGTGGTTGAGCGAAAGGAGCAGACAGGGACAGAAGGAATAAAAAGGTATGATACCTATTGACTCTATTACTGTTTTGTAGGATCAGATCATAGCTCTTACGAAGCAGCTAAACAACATGCAAGGAACATCTTCCTCAATAGCTAAGGAGATATAAGTTCAGTGCGAGTTGTGTGGGCAGAGCAACCATGACTCTGCAGAGTGTTTTCAATTGGGAGCCGGTGGTACTGAACAGGTAAGTTATTTCGGCCAGCCATAGAAAGGTAATAACCCTTACTCTAATACCTATAATCCGGGGTGGTGAAACCATCCAAATTTTTCTTAGAGTAATAATAATGCAAGTGGCCAGTAAAGACCACAAAGACCACCAGGATTTCAATAAGATCAGATCGGAGCGTTGGAAGGAAAAATGGACAAGATGATGGAAGTCTTGGGGTCTAAACTAGCAGCTCAAGATGAGAATTAGAAAAGGATTCATGTAAGCTAAGAGGAAAATCAGAAAAGGATGGAAGCAAAATTCGACCAAAATTTGAAGAATCATGCATCTTTCATCCACAATCTAGAGGTTCAAGTATGGTAAGTCATTAACGCGTTATCTTCTCGAAATGTAGGTAGCCTACTGAGCAACACAGAAATTAATCCAAAGGAAGAATCATGGCCATTACTCGGACCGAAACAAAGGACAGTGAGAATGAAGAGAAAAACATAGCTAAGAGAAAAGGACAAACTATTGTGGAAGTCTCCCCAAGTGAATTAGTAAGCAAGCCAATCAAGGAGCTTCAACTTAGACTTCCACATTAGATTTTTACGCAGCAAAAGTCATCTTTAAGTGGAGCAATGAGGAATTCTAAAGAGGTTGAGTTAAGTGAGATGTCGGATATAACCAATCAATTGCGAACAAAACCTACGTTGAAGGAACCGGTGAAAAAAGAGGTCAAAGAACACATATCAAAAGGAAACTCACTGATAGCACTAAAGAAAGAAGACCCAGGGGATTTCTTTATTCCATGTAGTATTTATGGAGTTCAGATAGATAAGGCATTTGCGGATTTGGGAGCTGACATTATCATGATGCCCTACTCATTCAGTCAAAAGCTAGGTTTAGGAGAGCCAAAGCCTACTAAGACATTGGTGAAGACAGCAGACAGAACGGTGCACTTGTCGAAGGGAATCATTAAGAATGTGCAAATATGGATCGAAAAAATCTTCTTTCTGGTGGACTTCTTCATATTAGATATTAGAGAAGATGAGGAAACTCTTATGGTGCTGGGGTGACCATCTTTGGCTACTGCCTGTTCAATTATTGATGTTGATGGGGGCGAATTGATATTGAGAGTAGGCAAGGAGCAGTTAACATTCAAGGTAATAAAGAAAAATTATCACGTTCCATCACCTTTAATGTACATCAAAGAACCTAAACCCCAATGTGGATGGGAAGGTGTTGAGAACCATAGGGATGTAGGTAAGAAGAAACGATCATGCAAGATAAGGTGTAGGAAGGAAAACAACATGGATGGTGAAGTCAATACTAGGGTAGCTCATCTACAAAGTTTAAGACCAGTTTCTGTACTGCTGCCGTACTAGTCATTTGAGCCGCCATGAGCACAGAGGAGAGTCGAGCTATAGAAGTTAAAGAAGTGCTGCATGGGAGGCAACCCATGGATGTTTATCTTCCTTTGATTGTCTTTATCTATTTGTTAGTTGAATTTCTTTAATTATGATTATGTTTTAATTGAGTTTGATTGATGTTATTATGGTTTTTGTTAGAAGTTCATTTTGTTTTCTTTTCAAAATTTTTGCTAATGATATTAATTTGATGTGTTTGCAGGTTGTGGGACCATGGAGAAGTCAAATCGAGCTTGGAAGAAGGTTTGAAATTGTGAGGATCACCTCTTCCCACGATTGTGGGAATTAGATTGATTCCTACGAGCATGGGAAAGCTCTCCAGAAAGTTTCTGGAGAGTAATCCCACGATCGTTGGAATTGTGGTGATTCCCATGAGCGTAGAAAAGCTTTCCAAAAAGTTTCTAAAGAATAATCCCACGATCGTGGGAATTGTGGGAATTCCCACAATCGGTAGGGAAACTTAAGGTTTCCCTCCCCTTTTCCTTTTTCCACAAACTTTCAAACTTTACCTTCTTCTCTCTCTAACCCATGAATTTTTCTCCTCCCACTCTCTAAAATCTTGAATTTTTCTCCAGATTCTTGGTATTTCCTTCAACTATTTCGTTATTCTTACAATCCTTTCATCTTTTCATATATTAATCATTCAAAAACACAAGGATTTGGGTAAGGTTTTGCTTTATCTCTCTCTAAAATTCAAACTTCACTCTTTTTCTCTCATATTTGTGGATTTTCCTCTTACAATGGCACCAAGGACGAGGATAGTTTAGAGACCAACTAACTTGACAGACGAATTACGCCATGAGGTTTTTGGGGAAGGCAAGCACGATTTAGAGCTACTTACCACTCTTCCTTCTTGATTTACTCGGAAGAAGAAGGTACGCGTTTCTGTGACCTTAGAAAAAGACAAATAGTCACTCCAAGGTATTTTCATTTTGAATTGCTAGAAAACATAGAAGTGAAATGACAACTTGAGCAATTAGCTACAAAAATAGGGTGGAGTAGATTTATTCGGTGTGATGTACCTATTTATTTCACTATAACCTTAGAGTTCTTCATAACAATCTGACATAACCCAAAAATGGATGTGCTTTGGTTTAGGTTATACAGTAATGTCTTTAAACTTGATTATCCTATTATGCGTGAAATTTTCAACTTGTCGAATGCAAAAGTTGTAGATGGTCATGGTGATTTTGATATTGATTCTTATTGGAACACTCTCACAGGTGAGGAACATTTCAATTCACGTAACGCACCTAATTCTTTAATTTGAAGTGTTGAGAATCTACTTTTACACAAATTTATGTGTTTAACTTTGTTCAATAAAACAAAAAGCAACAAATGTTTAGCAAAAGAAATGTTCTTTTTATGGTGCATGGATTGAAAAATTAAAATCAACACACCTTATAGGATTTTTTGATCAATAATGAGCGTTATTAATAAATATAGTTTGTTTTTTGGGATGTCTCATATTACTTGTGCTTTGGGTGTGTTTTATAATGTTTAATATGGAAAATTTGCATACAACTCCACACGATATGTTTGGTAAATAATATTTGAGATGCTTTGAGATTTTGAATTTCTATTTTATAGACTTCCGAGATCCTCAGATGCACACTACATTGAGGAGCAAGAAGGATGCACGTACAGCCACAAACCGACCCTCTACATCCTGAGCAATACTAGAGCTAGAGGTAGAAGCAGTCGAGGATGAACCGTATGCACTAGTGGAGGTCGACCGACTTCAACAAATCCTCAACCAGATGGCTGCTAATTCTCAACAAATGACAACCCAAATTAACAAGCTCGGCACCCAAATGCGGCAAGACCATAAGGAGCAGCACAACTTGAAGAGGAGATTCCTTAACTTCTATAGGAGGAACAATTTTAAAGCTCCTTCACCAACATCGTTGCCACCATCATCTCACTAAGCTTTTCTTACCCTTTCTTTTTTAATTTTGTTGTTCTATTGTTTTTTTTCATTTCATGTTTGTTTAGCTTCATGTCATTTTCTTTTGTTTGGTTTGCTGTCATTTTTGTTTTTTGTTTCATTTCATTTATGTGTTCAACTTCTTTTGTATGGTTTGAGGTGTTTTCCCATATTTGGTGGTTGACTTGTCACATTAAGTACAATGTGAACGTTAAGTATGGGGAGGTGACTTTGACTTTTGTAATTGCATTGTTTGCATTTTATTAGATAGGATGCATGTTTAGGCATATTATATGTGCTTTGTGTTAGCAATGGAACCATACTTGAATCACTATGATAAATATTGCCATGAAATTCTGTCTTACTAGTCAAAATTAGATTAAATGCATGCTTGAACTTAGAATAGGCTACTTGAGTAGAAATTGAACCATATAGAGTGATGAAAAATAGTTGGTTATATAAGCTTAGTCACAAATTGACATTTAGAACAATGAGGTAATGTAGAGATGCATAATGAGTTTTCATTTGAGCCAATGTGAGGATTGAGCCATATGACTCCATCTATAGTCATTCTATTTCTTTGTTGAGTGTTACTTCCTTAGGTTACTACCTTCAGAACTTGCTTTGAATCGATTTAAGTCTACTGGATACATGCCTAATAGAGATGATTTAGGCCTTTTTTCTTTTATGTTTTAACCCTTGGCTTAAATAACATACCCTTTGTATTATCCTTTGCTACCCCTGTTGAGCCTTAACGTTTTGTTTCTTAAAAACACCCAAAAATTTGAAACTTTAAACTTTTTTTAACCTACCCATTCACAAGCTTAGTAGAGTATTAAGTTATACATTAGTTGGGATCGTTGTGTTACCAAGATGAGTTGAGTATATTTTTACCTGTGCATTACAGTGTACATAGTGCTATTTTGATTCATAGTTCTTCCATGTATTTAAAAAAAAGAAAGAAAAAGAAAGAAAGAAAAAAAGGAAAAAATTGAAAAGAAAAAGAAAAGAAAAAGGAAGAACAAGTCAGTAGCATTAATAAGTGCAGAATATTAGTTACATTTGTATATCTCAGAGTTATGTTGCAACATCCCATTTTCCTATTATTAGGGTTAGAACCCTAGGATGCTTTATTTATAAGATATTATTGAGAATTAGAAATGCATTTCATGCATTATATGGCATACACATGCATGTGAATAATGTTGTCATTCATGAAATAATTGTACATGAATTCATTGACATTTTCCAAGTATAATTGATTTATAAATGCGATTAAAATGTGAATTGTGGATTAATTGTGTTAAAAAAAATTATTTGGTGATAATAGTTATTATTTCAGAATTTATTGTGAAGATTTATCAAAAAATTGAGGTATTTTAGACTAGGAAAAAATATTGAAATAAGAGACAAATTATTAGTTAACAAATGGATAAATTATGGGGTAACATGTGGACCTAAAACTAAGAGACAAATGGTAGCTTATCTTGTGGACAAATGTAACACATGCATTGGAGACATGTGTCAAGACACAACTGAGCCACTTAAGTCATATTTTTGGGTAATAAGATTTCTGCAACTCTTTATTTTTGTCTCCACCAAAATCCTCTACCATTAAACCTCATTTGATGCTCACCCATCCAACTTATGCATGTTAGTGTTATTGGCTCATCCATCACCGAAAACACTTCCAAGCCTTCAGCCATTTGGGATTTCACTTATTTCACTCTTCTTGCCTTTGCTTCATCCACCGAAGCTTCTCATTTTCTCTCCCCATTTCTAAAATTTTGCTGAAGAGAGAAGAAAGAGAGAAGCTTAAGTCAAGTAAGTTTTAGGGTAGTGTAAATAATTTCTGTTAAGGTTTTAAGGTTTGTTAATGAATGCATGCGTAAATGGTGTATATTTTCATACTTATCGATTGATGCATGCATGAATGGTGTTGATGCATGTGTGAGTGGTGAAGGAAGAAGCAGATTCGGTGATATGCTTAATAAGAAGAAAGATTGAAGTGAGCTGGAGCATGATATATGCCGTATTTTACTGAACATACATCTGTATATAGCATATAACTTGATCTATGAATATTCAAATTGGATGGAGTTTGATTTAGATAAATCTAGAGACATAGGGCTATATTTTTTATGAAGAAATCAAATTTGAATTCAGTCTCTAAGAGTTTCAAAAAATTTAGCTTAAAGTTGACCTTCGGAGTCTGTCGTGGTTTGGGAAAAGTCTGCAGTGTGTTTTGTATAACTTGTAGAATACTAAACAAAATTGCATCAAATTAGCTTCATTAGAAACTTAAGCCATAAAGTAACACTTTTTCAGAAGAATGTTTTGCCTAAATCCTTCATATTCCTTGTCAAAATGAGCATGAAAGATTGACCCGAAGGTTTGTTCTGGGAAGAGCTGGAAGAAGTTGGAATAAAAGGTAGTGCATGATGCTGTTTGACATTTTTGAACATTCTTTATTAGTTTGGCTATAACTTCTTATTCTGACCTCCAAATGAATTGATTTTTAAACCAACAGACCCATAACACATTTTTATTCCTCTCCATAAAAATATATAGCCATCTGACGTCATTCGGGAAAGATTTGATTGATGAATTTAGGATGAAATTGAGGAAGTGAACTGGAACATTTTCATTGAACATGCTTCGGTATTTTAAGTATATCTTGATATATAGATTTTTAAATGAGTTTCTTCTTAATTTAGATTAACGTAGAGTCATATGGTTACAACTTTATTGAAGAATTATAATTTTAATTTTGTCTCTAAGAATTTCAAAATCTGGCTCAAAATTGAGTCTTGACTAAGGCTGTAGTACTACCAGAGATAGAAATTATGTCAAGTTGATATTGAATAAACTGTATTGATAGAAGCCGAATTAGAAAAATGTGTGCAAGTTGTAGTTTATTTGCTTAGATTTTTATTGGTATAACATTTATAATTTTTGGATATGGAAATTGAGAGATACGAGTTGTACACTGTTAAGGGTATGATCATGTACTAGCCAAAAGTTCAAATGTACACAGTCTGTGGTATTATGCACATAACTCAAAGAATACTTAATCAAATTATATGATTTTGGTGTCATTCGAAACTTAAGACATGGGAGAACAATGTTCTAGAAGGAAGTGTTGCCAACTTACTTCACTTTACTGATGATAATAATCATGCAAAGTAGACCCGAGAGTATGTTTTTAGACAAGTCTAGATTGTTAAATTGAGTATTGATATATGAATGAATATTATGACAAGAATAATGATAAGGAACCCAGGATTGTCATGAACATGCATTGTACGTATTCAATATATATGAATATGCATAAATAAATTCATATTTGTGCAAAATTGTGATATGTGTATGTATGATATGTTTTAAAGGAACACATTGAGCGACAACATCCAGACATTGCCGGGACTTCAAGGCAATAAGTGAAAAGGAGCATTTGTGAGTAAACCTAGATGATCTTCCTAGGATTGTTTGATTCATTATGTTTAACTTTCAATTATTGAACTGTTGTGATCTTAATATGAATTCTAGACTTTAATAGTCTAAGGGGTTTAATAGTAGGAATGTATTGGAAGTGTTATATTTGCATCTGACATTTGAATGATATATGTTTACCACTGAATTCTGAATGCTTAATAAAAGTTGAATGCCAGACTGAGGTCCGATGAATATGAGATTCTGTCTGTGCATCATAGGTGAATGTTGTTCATGGCATATTCTATTATTTGATTCATTTCATAAAATGTATGCTCAGATAAAGGCGTTGTGATCAGAGTAGCTAGTTTGAAAGAGATATAAGCTTAGTATTCTGCACGTAGAGCTCTACTACGTGATTTCTGTTCTGACTAAGCCCAATGGGTCAGTATCTGTTTCTGTATTTGAAAGGCACTCGGTTAGAACAAATAATAACAAATCTAGAGTCTCATATGCATCTGCATTTGAACATTTATGATTATGAAATATATGCTTGTGAAATCGTTTCTGAAGTTGTGATGTGAAAGTGATATGTCATGATAATGTGTCTGATTGGGATGTACAAGTTTTGAAAGAATGTATGTGATGTGTATGACATTCTTTATGTCTTATTGTGATTGTTGCTTATGTGATATTTGTGTTTTGTGCCTGGCGTGAGATCATTAATGATGGTTTGCTCATTGAGTTCGCAAAACTCATATGAAATTACAACGTGGTTTTTCAGGTAGTAGACAAGAGACCTAGATTTCTAAGATCTTCTATAAGAATTTTTTAGACTAGACATGACTTAAAGGTCTGTCAACTAGGAATTGAGGAGTTATAGTTGCTTTTAAGTAGTTAATATATACCATGTAGAACTTGTGTATATCGGTTGTAAATATTGGTTTTTGATGACTCAGTGTAAACTTTTATGAATTTATGAAATGCGAAGTTGAGGTTTTTAAATATTGTGTTTTGTGACTTTTACATACATAGCTAATGCCATGATTAAGTTGTATATGTTATCATGTTATAAAGTGAAGGTGAGATAGTTAACATGCTATTATTATAGATTATATACAGGAATGTCCTCACGGTATCTCGGTATGAAATCTATAACAGTAGGGAGTTGCTATATTTTTTGGTATTAGAGCATGGTTTGGCATCCATATGGACATATAAAGACATTGAGACATGATAAATAGTGGGAAAATCAGTTTGTGATCACAACTATTTTTTATTTATAGGTCATCTGTTATAGGCAATCAAGTTGGAGAGTCAGCTGACATATAGTCTGTAGGAGTTAATAGAGAGTCTCCTATATCTGAATTTGCTCAAATTCCTCCAAGAATCCCAGAGAGACGAGAAAAGAGATACGATGACCTGAGAAAGCAGGGATTGTGGACTTCTACGAAAGTACAGACTGTAACATCCCCTCACCTATGGGAAGGGCAATTTGCTAATTTGGAACGGGTTAGGAGTGTTAAATATTGCATTGACGTATCCATACATTCATTTATGCACATGAATAGTAAAT
>JAOQMS010027389.1:0-14275 GCA_027563885.1 Erythroxylum longipes | reverse complement strand
GATATGTGCATTAACTTAATATTTGAGTTGGCATGATTTTGAGGGACTGTATGTTTTGATCTATGCGAAAATGAAGTTACTACATTACAACCCTAAACAAGTCCTTTTGATCTATTTATATATGCAATCATTGTAGTGGAAAATTGGTGTATTAGTAGTCCTATGGTAGTGTAGTTTCTTATAGGAAGTTTGAGCGAAACACTAACCCTTAAACACTTGAGAAAAATGAGTGAAAACCATGACGAAGATTCATTTATGCGTCTTTACTTATCTTTGAGTGATTGTGCTGATTGTGATTTGCTTATGTACACCAATGAAAAAGTAGTCATGATATGTGCATTAACTTAATATTTGAGTTGGCATGATTTTGAGGGACTGTATGTTTTGATCTATGCGAAAATGAAGTGGTAGAATGGATTGGTTGTATTTATTTTACTTAAGGACAAGCAAAGATTCAAGTGTGGGGATGTTGATATATGTGAATTAGGATATGTTTTTATAGGTAATTGGCATGTGTTTTCTAGCATAATTGTTGTTTATTGTTCTATTTTAGGATTCATTTTGTATGTTTTCATTAAGTTTGATTTCCGTTGTTGTTCTTATGTGTTTGGTGACAATTGAGGGTAAGAATTGATTATCTTTGTGTAGGAAGGAAGAGGGAGCAACTTGGAGGTTGAACAAAAGATCAAAGAAGAGAAGAAAAGGAGAGTGCATCTGGGACAAATTCCCTTGTTCGTGGGAATATGCAAATTCCCACAGACGTGGGAAATCATAGTAGAAATGAGAAGTATAACTTTGTGCAATTCCAACACTCATGGGAATATGCAAATTCCCACAGGTGTGGGAATTGTAATCCGAGGCAATCTGCAAGGCTTCATTAGACCAAGGATTTATGGACTATAAAAACATCATTAAGCCTCCATCTTCAAGGGCAATGACACCCACCTGTAGAAACACCATCCTTGGGTGAAGAACAAATGTTTGGAGCATCGAGGAAAGATTGAAGACAAGGATCATCATTAAGATTGGGAAAAATAGCTCATCAACACCAAAATTCCATATTTTGGCAAAGAAGAGAAGAAGTCTTATATTCAATTTTCTATCACTGTGATTTCTTCCTTTCTTTGTAAAAATGGTTTATTTGATTATTGATGATGTTATGGAGACCATGTTAGGTCAATTTCATATTAGGGATTACTTTTGAATTATTTTGTCAAAACTCATATTTTATTGGATTGAATGAAGTGTCTTTAATGATTGTTGTTCTTATTTATCATCTAGCAACAAATCGAGAGAGTGAGTGAGATGAGATTCCTATAGAATTGTACAACGAGAGTTGGCAAACTATAGACTAGCAATCATTATGTCAATTGAATAATTAGAAGAGAGATCTCGATTAGTCAATTGATCACCCATAGGATAGCTTAATAACTAGTTGAATCAGTAGAGTCATTGGGTAGGTTGAGAGATCGTTCAATTAATTCCCATTAATTCGATTAGGGTAAAATACTTACACCTTGAGAGAGGGTAATTAGTGCATTCGAAAATCTAAGGTGAGACATAATTCAATCAATAAAATAGGAGGGAGACAAAATAAGGAAAAAGTAATCTCTGGCATTTAGATTCTTGAATTCAGATTTTCTGCAATTACGGTATTGTCCATTATTTACATTAGTCTCTTTTAATTTTAATTTTAATTTTCAAATTATTTATATTTCACAATTTAGTTTCTTAAACAAAGTTGTGTCTAAATTAAGCGGTGTCTGGGCATCAATCCCTGTGGGATCGATATCCGCTCTTTTTACTACAGGTCACGACCTATGCACTTGTAGTTTTTAAGAGTAAAACAAGTAGATAAGTTTTACCATCAACAGTGGCTGTAAAGAAATCCTAAAGTATTTAAGAAGGACTAAGGATTTATTCTTGATATACGGAAATGGAGATCTTATAGTGAGCGGGCGTACAGATGCCAGTTTTCAATCTGACCAGGATGACTCCAAATCCCAGTCAGGTTATGTTTTCACACTACATGGGGGAGTAGTCAACTAGAAGAGTTCCAAACAAGAGACGATTGTAGATTCGACGACTGAGTCAGAGTACATTGCAGGTGTGGAAGTAGCAAAAGAAGCTGGTTAGATCAAGAAGTTCATTATGGAACTTGGAGTGGTTCCTAGCATAGTAGACCTAATATTGTTGTACTGTGAGAATAATGGGGCAATTATTCAAGCCAAGGACTCGAGGTCTCATCAGAGGTCCAAGCATGTAATCAGGAGATAACACCTTATCAGTGAGATAATTGATAAAGGTGATGTGCCCACAGATCAAAACATCGCTGATCCTTTGACTAAGCCACTTCCTTAAGAAAATTTTCATTCTTATGTACTCGCCTATGCTGTTAGATACAAAGGAGATTGGCTTTGGTGTAAGTGTGAGTTTGTTAGAGCAGTGCTCTAAAGGCAATCATTTTTAGCACTTTTGTACAAACTTTATTTTGATTAATAAAGAGAATGGCATTTTTCATTGATTTGGAATTTGTTTATATATGAATTAATATTGATCTTAAATCAAATTTATGGAGTGCATGATACAAAATATAGTATGAAGGAAATCATGATGAGATCATGATAATGAGATTCCTATCATGTGCAGTTATGTTAGTATCTAAATAATCCCAAGTTATAGGATTAATAAGACAGGGAACTATTAATCCAAACAAACTAGCAAATGTTATACTCCTTAATTTGATCACGCAGTGGATCTTACAAACTGTAAACATGTGTTGTTTAGAGTTAACATGTGGATGTTTACTAAGAGTAGTAAGTACATCGAATGACCCACTATTAGATTATCATATGGATGATCTATCAAATGTCAGTGATTAATCTCATCATAGCAATGGTGTAAATATCCTTAAATTTGAGATACTCAAGGATATCTTGGATACGAATCCTGTGCTTTGACATCATTTCTTGTTAACTCAAGACGAGGTCGCTCTTAGGGTGGTGATTGGGTATAACTATTTATATTTGAAGGTAATTGGATAGATAATAAAGGATTCACTACCCCTGATAGAAAGAGATTATACCTATGGCCTCTTATCGGGATCATTACTTAGGAGTCTCTGGCCAGAGCAATTATGTGTCATAAAAAGAGTCTTAAATGAAACATAGAGTAATGAGATCCCAAGATAAGAACTAACATCACTTAGACTAGATGTGATATAGTCATTCTAGTGGGAGTTGACACATAGCCCATACTCCAAGTGGGGTATAGTATGGTGAAAAGATGAATTGCACGATAATTGTCTCTGGAAAGGTTCATAAGTTGGATAATTAACTACCGAAGAGTTCGTGTGTTAATGCACTTATATTCTGGCAAATTGGAATCATGAATCCCTTCATGATTTGATTGAATTAAGTGTTAATTCAAGTGCCTAAAATAATCGAAAACCTAAGGGTCACATGCATAAAAGATCGGATGAAAAACAAAGTGTGTATGGCCAATTTAAGCAGGCCACAATCATGACACGATCATGATAAAAGCCGTGAAATGATATATAAGAGAGTTCTTCACGTATGTACACGAGCTTCTTACACTTCTTACACACACAAGTGATAGCATAAGGGCTCTAGAAGAGTTTTAGAGTGAGAGTGAGTTGTCATGAGTCTTGTTCTCGTAATTCATGCAATTTTTGCATGAATCAAAGTGCATGCAACAAGATTCTTGACCTATCTTCCATCATCTTAATCATCTACTAGAACACATCTAGTTTGGTGATCAAAACACCCTTATACATTGTTTCTTCATCTTCTTTGCATGTTCTTGGCTGATCAAAGAAGGATTTGGTGTTTACAATAACCCAAAAAAGGAGAAGAAACAAAAATGAGGAAAAATAAAAAGTAAAAAATGTTTTATATTTTATGTTATTTACATATCCATGCATGCATATGTGATTTTGTGGTTTTCAGGTTGTCATGGTATCGGAATCTTGATTCCGATACTTCCACTAAATTTATAAGCAACCATAGCTAACCCAACAATATGGACAAATAAAAGACCCTATTTTTCTCATACGAAAATTTGGGTTTGTCCTACTTATGTGAAGCGGATTCAATTAGACAAGCTTGAAGCGAAATCTAATAAATGTTTGTTTATATGATATCCTAAGGAAGAAATTGGATATCAGTTCTATGATGCTTTAGAGCAAAAGGTGTTTGTCTCAAAGCATGTTGTCTTTTTAAAGAAAGAGTTTCTTCTAAGAGAAGAGAGCAAAGTTGAACTTGTTAAAGTTTATGATACTCAAATAGACGCAGATCAATTGCCTAAACCCAAAATTGTTGTTCACAGAGATGAGACAATAGTTGAACCTCCTAACACACAAAATGTTCATAGGTTAAGTAGGATGCAATATTCTAGAGAGATATTGATTTCTCGAAAGCGATCAAAATGACGTATTACTCATAGAGGACGATGGCCTACAACCTATGAAGAGGCTCTGAAGAGTTTAGAATCTAAAAAATGGCTTCAAGCCATGAAGTCCGAAATGGATTCCATGTATGAAAACCAAGCATAGTCTTTGGTTGACCCACCTGAATGGTTAAAACCCATAGGGTGCAAGTGGATTTTGAAGAAGAAAATAGACATGGAAGGTAATGTGATTACCTATAAAGCGAGGCTAGTCACTAAAGGTTATCGTCAAAGACAAGGAGTTGACTATGATGAGACATTTAGCCCTATAGCTTTGTTTAAATCCATTAGAATACTCCTAGCCATTTCTGGTCATTATGATTATGAAATATGGTAGATGAATCTGAAGAAGGGTTTCCTAATTGGAAACCTAGTTGAGGATGTATATATGATACAACCTAAGGACTTCGTATCCAGAGATGGCAGAAAGGTATACAAGCTTCAAAAATCCATGTATGGATTGAAGCAAGCATATAAGAGTTGGAACATCTGATTTGATGAAGCAATTAAAGAGTTTGGTTTCTCACAAAATCCTGATAAACCTAGTGTGTACAAGAAGGTTAGTGGGAGTGCTATCATATTCCTTGTGTTATATGTGGATGACATATTACTAATAGGAAATGATGTCTCAAGTTTGCAATCAGTCAAAATTTGGTTGTCGCATAATTTTTCCATGAAAGACCTTAGAGAAGCAACTTATATATTGGGAATAAAGATCTATAGAGATAGATCAAGGAAGTTGCTAGGTCTTTCATAGTCAACATACATAGACAAAATGTTAAAAAGGTTTAACATGGGGTAGTCCAAAAGAGGGTTTCTTCCCATGACTTATGGGATAAAACTCTCAAAATCTATATGTCCCAGGATGCAAGATGGGAGGACTCGCATAAGTATGATCCCATATGCTTCTGCAGTAAGATCAATCATGTATGCTATATTATATACAAGACTCGATATATCATATGATCTAAGAGTTACGAGCAAATATCAATTGGATCCTGGTGAGGGGGTCATCGGGTGGCTGCTAAGAATATCCTAAAGTACTTGAGAAGGACTAAGGATGTATTTTTGTATATGGAAATGGAGATCTCGTTGTGAGCAGGCATACGGATGCTAGTTTTCAATCTGACCAGGATGACTCCAAATCCCAATCAGGTTATGTTTTTACACTGAATGGTGGAGCAGTCTGTTATAAGAGTTATAAATAAAAGACGACTGCAGATTTGACGACTGAGTTAGAGTACATTGCAGCTACAGAAGTAGCAAAAGAAGCTGTTTGGATCAAAAGTTCATTATGGAACTTGGAGTGATTCCTAGCATAGTAGACCTAAAATTGTTATACTGTGATAACAATGGGGCTATTGCTCAAGCCAAGGAACCAAGGTCTCATCAAAGTTCCAAGCACATACACGTACTCAAAAGATATCACCTGATTAGGGAGATAATTGATAGAGGTGATGTGAAGATAAAGAGAGTGCCTATATATCAGAACAATGCTGATCCTTTGGCTAAGCCATTTCTATAAATAAAATTTGATTCTTATGTACTCGCCTATGATATTACATACAAAGGAGATTGGATTTAGTGCAAGTTGGAGATTATTAGAGTAGTGCTCTAAAGGTAATCACCTTTAGCAATTTTGTACAAACTTTATTCTGATTAATAAAGCAAAAGGCATTTTTCATTAATTTGGCATTGGTTTATATATGAATTGATATTGATCTTAAATCGAATTAATGAAGTCCATGATACAAAACATAGCATGAAGGAAATCTTGATGAGATCATGGTAATAAGATTCCTATCATGTGCAATTATATTAGTATATAAATAATCCCTTGTCATAGGATTAATAAGACAGGACATTATTAATCCAGACAAACTAGCACATATTATGCTCCTTGATTTGATCAAGCAATGGATCTCATAAACTATAAGCATGAGATGTTTAGAGTTAATATATGGATTCTTGCTAAAGGTAGTAAGTACATCGGATGACACGCTATGAGATTATCATATGGATGATCTATCGAATGTCAATGATTAATCTCATCATAGCAATAGTGCAAATATCCTTAGACTGAGGAACTCAAGGATACCTTGGATACGAATCCTGTTCTTTGACATCATTCCTTATTACCACAAGACGGGGTCACTTTTAGGGTCGTGATTGGGTATAGCTATTTGTATTCAAAGGTAATTGGGTAGCCAATAAAGGAGTCACCACGCCTGATAGATGGAGATGATGCCCACAGCCTTTTGTCGTGGTCATTACATAGGACGCTCTGGCCAGAGCAATTATGTGTTATGAAGAGAGTCTTCAAAGACACAAAGAGAAATGAGATCCCAGGACAAGAAATAATATCACTTAGACTAGATGTGGCGCAGTTAGTTTAGTGGGAGTTGACACATAGCCCATACTCTGAACCAAGTAGGGTATAGTATGGTGAAAGGACGAATTGCAAAGTAATTATCTATAGAAAGGTTCATAAGTTAGATAATTAACTATCGAACAGTTAGTTTATTAATCCATTTATATTTTGGCAAATTGGCATTATGAAACCCTTCATGATTTGCTTGAATTAAGAGTTAATTCAAGTGTCTAAAATAAATGAGAACCTAAGGGTCACATATATAAAAGATCAGATGAAGAACATAGTGTGTATGGATAATTTTAAGTAGGCCAGGATCGTGGCCTAAGACGAGCCTAATTTTTATGTCTGGGCCACGATCATGATAGAGAGTACGAATGAGTACATAAGTAAGTTCTTAACTTATGTACATAAGGTCTTACCACTTCTTACACACTCAAGTGAGAGCATAAGGGCTTTAAAAGAGTTCTAGAGTGAGAGAGAGTTATATTTCAAGAGTCTTGTTCTTACAATTTATGAAATTGTTGCATGAATTAAAGTGCATGCAATAAGCTTCTTGATTTATCTTTTATCATTTTGAGCATCTTCTAGAACTCATCTTGTTTGGTGTCCAAATCACCCTTATACATTGTTTCTTCATCTTCTTTGCATGTTCTTGAGTGATCAAGGAATGGTTTGGTGTTTTAAACAACCAAACAAGGAGAAGAAACAAGAAAGGAGGAGAAACAAAAGGTAAAAGTTTTATATTTCATGTTCTTATATATATGTCTAGACATGCATGTATGATTCTGTTTTTTTTAGTTGTCATAGTGTCAAAATCTAGA
This sequence comes from Erythroxylum longipes, assembly GCA_027563885.1. NCBI lineage: Eukaryota > Viridiplantae > Streptophyta > Magnoliopsida > Malpighiales > Erythroxylaceae > Erythroxylum > Erythroxylum longipes. Next base: position 6,613 of record JAOQMS010027389.1, on the reverse strand, counting down.
TTCTAACACTTCTTCTAGATTCACATGCATGTGATGCTTACAACCATGGCAAACCCAACAGGTTTATGATATGAGAGCTAAACTGAGTAATGGATAAGTGCTAACTTGTGCATTTGATTTTTCATTAAGTGTTACTTTTGCATTACTAGCTAAATGGCTTTCAAACTACATTAACCAAAATGCATCCCACCTTACCTTAGCCCACATTACAACCCTAAAAAGTCCTTTGATTCATGATTATGGAGGTGACTTTTAGTGATGGAGAAATGTAATAATATGCAAAGTTATGGATTGTTCTGATCATGAATGGTGTTTGAGTGTACCCATGGAAATATCTTATTTAAACACCTTTTGTCCAAGTCTACCACTAAATTACTCAATTTCTAAGGGTGATAAATATTAATTGATCATGAGTAGAAGCTTTGAATGTTAAGTTATGGCTATAGGTTTTAAAAGTCATTCATCTTTAGTTATAATTACCTATTCTTAGAAGATTTGGAAAATGAGTAAAAATGTTGCTTTGTGGTTTTGATTTTGACAATTTGCCTAAGAATGGTCAAAAGCTATGTATGTGGGAAATTGATATGTGTTTAAATTTTGATCTATTTTATCTTCTACACTTAGTGATTAATACCTTAGAAATTTAAGATGCTCACTTTGATTCATATTTGATTTTAGGTACATTTTGGAAATGAAGGAATTAAAGTGATCTAAAAGCATGCTCATTGAAGCCATCTTTTCAATTTCTATACTCTTTGTCTTTATTAAGCAAGAATAAGAAATATTAGAGCAAGTAAAGGAAAGAAAATTAAGAATGAGAAGCAATGATGCAGCTCACGTTTGCATGGATTTGCATGACCATCACACGTCCATTTAACCATAACATGATATTCTATTCCAAGGGAAGTGTGGAGAATGATGACTAAATGATGGATGGTCGATAGCTACATATGAGAGGCTGAAACACATGAGTAAATAATGCTACAAAGTGACTCATTCATGTGAATTATGCAATCTGTCCATTATTTCTATATACCCTTCAAAACGTAGCTGCATTTGGGAGAATAAAACAAAAAGAGACATAAAGTGGTGCTATACTAAATGTGTACTGGTCGCTTAAGAGTGAAGAGGAGTAGAGAGATAGCCAGTTGTCCATTTTTGCTACATTTTAACTAATGTTTAAGATGTAAAGAAAGGGATATAGTTGGAGAGTAGCATTATGCTACACCTATCCAACATTATTCTTATCGGAAACCTAGCTTTTTCAAGAAGAGGAGAGAAGAGTCTGTCGATTGTGGGGGCTGAGAGGAGGAGAACTGAAGCTACCATCTTTGTTTCATTTGAGTTTTAACGTAGCAATGAGAAGAGAAGAGATAGCTAACAGTTTTAAGGATACGTGAACAGTGACAATGGACCAATAATCTTAATTGTCACATCAGAGCTACAGTGAAGGGGAGAAGAGTTGCGTGAGAAGAAAAGATAGTGCATAGTGAGCTTGGAATTTAGACTTAATTTGTCCCATTAATAAATAGTAGCAAAGGGAGAAGAAAGCAGTGGCGTGGAATAAAGAGAGGGCTAGGTTTTCCTTTTTTCTTCACCATCGAAGCATGGAGAAGATGACTCACATTTAGAGCATAAAAATGGAGATGGAAGGCTAGCTTCCCAACACTGGTTCAACATGACTATTGACGCCAATTCACAGTTAAGCTATTTTTATCACTTTAAGGTTGTAATTTCTTTTCGAATTGTTGTGTTGTTGGTATTGATTTGATTAGGTTTTGGGATGAATGGTCTTAATATGTTATTTTAATTGTTTTATTTCGAGCCTATTGCTAAAACATTCAATGTAATCCATAATCGTGACTTTTGATGTTTGTGAGTAACATATAATGATTGTTAATTGTTAAGAACAACATAACTTAGGTTAGATATGTGTGAGGTTACTGCCTATATTGATCATTTTCTAATTCGTAATGCTTCTACCAGATTAAATCCAAAGATTGTATCCTACGTTATTCGGTAGTTAGGTTTAATTAACGATCATATCTTGATTAAACACGACCTAAGGTAAAAATGGGATTAGTAGACCGTTCTATTAGTCTTAGATCAATACTTCGAAGAGAGTTATAAAGACGTTAGGATGATCGAATATGCTTGATCGTGTTCAGGTCGAGATTAAGCCTAGAACGGACTTACTTATATTCAACACTTTTGTCATTTTTGATTGCTTGTTTTAATTTATTTTGATAGTTTACTTTTACTTTAGTTTTTAAATTGCTTAAAAATCCAAAAATCCCCCCTTATATTTTCCTTGCATCAATTAATTTCGTTACAAAAATAAACCGAACATTCCCTGTGGATTCGATCCTCACTCACCATAGCTATAAATTTTAGTGTGCAAAGTCAGGTAAGTTTTGCAGTGCAGTTGACACACGCTGCCAGCTTATCTCTTACGAGTTTAAGAGGTTAATAATCTATCCAAAATTGTCACCAAAGTGGTATATGTGATTGACGTTGGACTCGTCATGCTTTTATGCAAAAAGTTACTGAACAAAATTGAATTTGGTTACAATTTGGTGTTCGGCACTAATTATATATCAATTTATAGAAAAAAAAGTTCCAAAACAATATTGGTTTCAAATTATCTTAGGGAGAACATTTTTATCTACTGAAGGAGTGTTAATTAATGTTGTTAAGGGTAAGTTAACACTTAAGGTAGGAAAGGAGAGGGAAAAGTTTAACAACTTCATATTGATTAAAGGCCCCACCCTTAATATGGATTGTTATAGGTTAGACTTCATAAATTCAATTTGCTTCAGAACTTAAATTTATATGTGATGACCATTTGGAAACATGTATAGCTTTAGAACTTAATAAAAGAGAGGAGTATTTTGGACTTATGGAGTGCACTTTAAGGTTAAAAGGATAAGGTTATAGACACTATCTTCTAAAATTATCAAGGATTTAGGACGAGGAAAGTCTAAACCATTACCTTTTATCAAAGAAGCACTTGACTTAAAATCAAATAAATTGCATCCACACTAGTATTATGAAAATTTAGGAAACAATAAGATTTATCCTATTATTATCTCCTCTTTATTGAATTCTATAAAGGAAGGAAGATGAGCTTATCTACTTAGCGACTTTGGATGACTGATAAACTTAAGAAAGGAGTCCAACTAAAATACTTTTAAAGAAGCACTAGTTAGAAGGTAGCCAATGTTTTAAATTTAATTTTCTCTTATTTATATTTCTTAGTTTTAGTTTTCTACTAACGCTTATTTAATTTCTTTTATAGTTTCTTTTGTAAGATCTTTTTAAATTTTACTTCACCAATCTTAGATGGAATTTGGAGATTCTACCAAAATTATCTTTCAGGAGTGCTTTTAATATATTACTTATTGAACATTAAAGATTGTGACATGTTTAAGTGTGCAGGGCATAGATTCCTAAAAATCTATTTATCATTTTTTATGCTTTAAGTTTTAACCACAAATTTTCTTAATTTTAGTGCTTAAGGTTAAACTTTTTCATTTTTATCTTTCTTTTTGGTTTGAGTTTAGGATCTTATTAGTTACTTTAGATTGATAGTATAAGTTTATGCATAATTCTTAGTTGAGATTGGTTGTTAAAATTTAGGTGCATAATATTAGTAAGTAATCGTATTGCAAATTTGACTTTGTGAATGCTAGAAAACCAATTTTGTTTAGTGATGAGTATCTCAAGAAAAATTGAGCTATCATAAATGGTTTTTCCTTTTAAATGTGGTTTTCTTTTTTGATTTTGGACTTTTATAACTTACATTTCATCTTTTCAATATTAAATGTAAGATATGTCAAGCATTAAAATGATACATTCACTTAGGATTTATGTTTGAGTCAAAATGCCTACCTTTTGTACATTGAAACATTAGTGGTCCCTTTTAAGCCTTTTATAATATCTAAACCTTATTATCAATAAATTTTTGCGAAATAACCTCAAGATATGTAATTTCACACTAATTCTTAATTAATAGAGCTTTTGCTTATGATTTGATGTTGTTAGTGATGGAAAGAAATAAGTGTAGGGTGATGGTAATATGTATCAAATGGAATGAAAAAAGAATATTCGTGCCAATTGGAAAGAAAAAATAAAAGAAAAATACAAAAATTATTAAAAATCAACTGGCACAGATTCTTGTTCCTGAAAAGAGTGAGGAAAAAAGGGTTGTTGCAAAGATATAAGGAGTTGGCGGAGTAATATATTTATATTTCTCTTGATTTACTTTTTTTTATCTACTAGTTATAAATAATTTGTTTTTCCATAACCTTGGCCCTATGGGATCAGTACTTTATAAGACTTCATTTTTATAACTTGCTATAATTAATTCTACGCATTCGTAGATATATTCAATCACTTACTTAGCAAGGCAGTGGACTGTTTCTCATTCAAAGTAAAAACTAAAAACTCCATAGTTGTCTTCTTCTTAAAGAGCAGATCAATTTTTTTATATATGTAAAAATAGTTTTAGAAAAATGAATGATAAGATCAAATTGTTTGAAAAGCTCTAAAACTACCAAATTTATCTTCCTTTCTATCTTTCTTAAGCCTATCATTGTATGAATTTTTCAGTTGGTACTTTTTGACCACTTCCATCTTTAGCTCATCCTCTTTCTCTTTCTCCTTTTCCTCATCCTTCTTTTCTGTTTCAACATCATTCTTTTTCTTCTTTTCTCTCTCTTTAACTTTTAGCTCCTTTCCTCTCTTAGATTCATCACATTTGCTAACTCCCTTGGGTGTGGCTCGATTTTGCTGGGTAAAGTATTTGATCACCTTTTAGAGATAAACTTGGCAAGTTATATCTACTTTAAATTTATATGTTCTCGATGCAAGTTAAATTTAGAGAGATGTTTAAGAACTTTAAAAGCAAGCTTTGTTTATAATAATGAATTTTTTCATATGGTCCTCAAGACTTGGCTTGGCTTATTGCTACTGTTATTACTAAAATCCCAGTGGAGCTTGATTGTTACATCAACAGTTATGACGGTTTCTCCAATGTAATTTACAAATGTTAATATGAAGATCATTTTAAGACGAGTTCCCCATAAAATTAACTTGCTTAATTTGTTGATTGTAAAAGACTTGAAATTTATGATTAAATTGTATAGATTTCATAACTCATTCCTTATTCTAGTTGAACTGCCAATACCATATTATGAATCTTTCTACTCAGTGCTTCTAAATTAACATATAATGTTATCACGACATCTATATTATGGATGCCACTTGATTTTGCCTTTAGCCTCGGATTTCCCTGTTAGAAATTATTCATGAAAATATTTTCAATAAGCTCTTGAAATTCCTAAGGATTTTTCTAAAGGTAGTTCCACCTAAATATGCATTGATCAACATCTTAGATGGACAAATCAAACCACTATTAAATGTTTGCATTTGCAATCCCAAATCAATTCTACGATGTGAACATTTTTTAAATAACTCCTTCCATCTTTCCCGTGTGTCAGACATCTCTCTCTCTCTTTAAGTTTTAAAAGAAGATGTTGTTCCTTATTATTTAAGGAAAATACCTAATTAAAAGCATCTTAATAAGTGCGTTACTTATGGTAATGGATCTATGAGGCAAAAAATTTAACTACAATTTTTCTTTATTCTTTAATGTGAAAAGAAAAACCTTAATTAAATAGAATCTTCTAAAACTCCATTAATCTTGAATGTACCATAAATCTCTAAAATGTTGCAACATGTGCATTAGATCCTCATCTACCAAGCTATCAAACTACACAAGCTATTGAACCATATATAGAATATTATGCTTGATCTCAAAATTATTAGACTCCAATAATGGCCTAATAAAGCTAGATTCTATCTGCATAAGTAACAACCTAGCATAATCCCTATAGTATATTATCGCCCCTATCTTACCATTATATCTGGTAGAAATAACCTTAGAACTTCTAAGTTTCCATTAAATTATGAGATCCTTTTGGTTTCTGGATCTAGATCAAGTAGTTCTCTAGGACTACTCTTAGTCATAAAATAAAGTACCTAAATCCTAAAATTTAGTAGGTGAACACAAGATCAAGAAAGAAAGTTATTTATAAAATAAATAAATGAAAACAGAAAGAAAAAGTTATTAGTTTAATATAAGTAAAGTGTTTCCGGCATCCTAGTCCTTGGGCATAAAAAAATTCATGATAAAAACACTTCTAGATGAACTCCTAATCCCAATGTCAGCTTGATCTATTGATATGACATTTAGATGGTAATTCTCTAATGAAAAAGAAATGATAGTTAAATTCTTGAGGGTTATAAGAGTTTACAAATGGATATTTGTGTAACATCTCGTTACCTATATAGCTAGAACAGTTATTTGTGAGACACTTATATGACTTAAGATAAATGAATGTTAGACATAAGTTCTTCGTGACTTAAATATTGATTGGCACATTCATCCAATTATATATGCTTTCAATTGGCATTTCCGGGTAAGTATGAAAAATTGTAATTATGACAAATGGTGAATCAGTGGGGATAAACAATACACGTGAGGAGCATGGGGATAATATTGTTTAAGTTAGGAAGGCTCCATTACAGGTTGTAATTATGACAAATGGTG
>JAOQMS010027349.1:0-15164 GCA_027563885.1 Erythroxylum longipes | reverse complement strand
TATTATACATTACATTCCATTCCATCTATCATCCAAACAACATTTCACTACATTACATTATGAACCCTTCCATCCTTTCCAAACAACGTATCACTATATTACATTCCATTCCATTATAAACCATTCCCTTCCGTTCTATTCCGTTTCCTTCCATTCTATTAATTAACATCTAACCAAACAGGCCCTTAGAGAGCATAGGGATTCTAAAACGTGTTTTGATGAAGAATCCCCCAATTCTCCACTGTAAAATACAAAGATAGGTGTCCTAGCATGATCAATAGTATTTAAAAAACTCTGCTGTTGCTATTGGGAATAATCTTTGCTAATTATAGAATCTGGTTATGCTCTTCCTAGCAAAATAGGTCTCTGGTCCTCAAACGATTATTCCCTTTTTAATGACCTTTAAATATGACAGATCCCTCTCTTGAAATGAGTAGGCGGTTTGCCCCACACCGTAACAATCCAATCAATTAATTTTAAAAAGTATAAAGCCTATTCATGCATTTAATTAAAAAAAACATTTATGTACATGCATTTTTTACATAAAAATATACTCGAAACGTATTCGTAGATAAGCAATAGTTTCCAAAAAGTATTTACTAACGCAAAAATGCCTATACAGCGATACGTGATGAAGCTGACTATTCGTAAGGTGGAGTTCTTATTGCTGAAGCTCCTGAGCGTGCATTTGAGAGGTTTTATTTTAAAAACATAAAATAGAGTGTGAGTTAAAGGAGCTCAGTGAGTGTTAGATTTTTTATTCAAATCATATTTAACAATTTAAATCTCCATAAAATAAATTCATTTTAATTTGTATAACATAATTTCAATTTTTTTCTAAAATACTATTTCGAAATGCCCTTTTGAAATTAAACTTATGATAAAAAGTTTCCATTTTTCTTTTTTTAAAAAATAAATAGTGGTGGCAACAAGTTTTCTGAAAACTTTTTATACTGAAAACAAGTCAACCACTAGAATTGGTATCATACGGTGCCTTAGGTACAAAGTCACAGAGTTGGTTTTTCATTGTTTACTGGCAACTGGTTAATTACTAGTTATAGAGCTAATTTTACATCGCTTATGCGCAAAAGGTTAATCGCTATAAACCAATAGTTAAGAAATTAGCTTTACATTGCTTATCTGTAATAATTTTTGGCTACCACTGTATATAGTCAATTTGTGCAGAGGGCGACTCACTAGACTACTGACAAACATGATACCACCCGTTGTTAGTAACTAATGCCGCCGAGATACTGCCATCCACGTTTTAGGGTACTCTGACTGGCAAATCTGTAATACCATCAAGGCATACCAGGTTAAAAATTAATTTCTTTTTTATCAACAAATAACATAATTTCATTAATGATAATAATAAAATTCACAATCATACAATTTAATGCATAATTTAAATCACATTTCGTCTAGGGGTGTTAACGGGTCAGGCTGGGCCTGGGTCGTTGATGGCCTAACCCGATCTGGCCGAAAAAATTTTCAGGCGAGTCAAAACGGCTCGTGGCTTGTGGCTTGTGGCCCGTGGGCGGGTCGAAGCCAACCGGCCTGTGCCACCGGCAACTCGTCAAGGCTTAGTCGACTCGGTTGTTTTTTTAAATTTTTTATATATTTATTTTAAGAGAATTTGAAAAAAGTTGTAGTTGTATTTTAAAAAATTCATAAATTATAAATTATAGCATAAATATTTATAGTAAAGTGTAAAATGAAATTCTCTATAAATTATACAAAAATATTTATTTAAAATTAAAGATATAAAATACGAACCAATATCTATTTATTAAAAATATGTAGCAATGATAGGGATGGCAATTCTGGCCAGGCTCTCCCTGCCTGTTTTTGGCTCGGGTTTGACGAGCCACGGGTCTACTCGGCCCGGCCCGCGGCCCCGCCATTTTGTCCAAAAAGATACTATTTTGTATTTTTTAATTAAAAAAAATATAGACGGACCAGGGTTGGCCCAGTCCCCTGTGATTGAGGCCCGGCTGGGTTGGGCAAAGGGCGGCCCGGGGCCGGCCTGACCCATTAACATCCTTAAGCAATGATAATGTTATCATAATTATTTCCTACAAACAAGAGAATTTAATTTTAATTTTGTAATTTTATTATAATAATTAATTATAATGTAAATGTAAAAATGTTATTACCTAAATACAATGAATTTATTTCAAATATTATCTTTAAGTATTTAATAAATTATTATATTTCTTTTTAATATTATTTTTAAAAAATAAGTTTATTAGGTTTATAATATAATATTTTCAAACTTTTAATGTTTACTTTTAGTTATTATTGATTTTTTTACTTGTATATTTGTATAAATATTATTGTCTTTTCACATTATATCTATTATTATATAATTATTGTAAAATTTTATATTTTATTTAATATCATGATTAATCTTAACGCATTTAAACTTTTTATTTTATTTTTCATATTTACATAATATATACATTATGCATATGTCTATTTATATCAATCTTGAAATGAATTGATCACTTTATTAATCCTAATGTATCAATTCCAAAATAATGTATAAGTAATTGAATTATAAAAAAATATGTATAATATATTATATTGAAAATAGATATTATTAGTTTATTAAAAATAGAATACATTTTATAAATATTTTAAATATGTTTTTATAAATTATTATTTTTATTACTTTTGAAAACAATTCTTTCTTTTTTAAAAAAATAATTATATTCTAATTAATCTAAATTTATATTCATAATTTTTTTCTCCTTTCTAAATTTTAATATTAAAAGATTCATTCCTAAGTCACTCTAATTAAAAGTTTATTAAGAGTAATTCCTTACTTGAAACCTTGATATAAGTTTTACTTTAAATATATAAGCATACCATATTTCATAAAATTTATAAAATTTTCAACTTTTTTAATATATATATTATGTCACAACTTTAAATTATAACAACATATTATGATATAATAAAATTACTAATTTTATCAAATATTAAATTACAAAATATTTATATCTTTAACTATTAAACCCCTTAATATTTCATTTGAATAAAACTATAATTCATTAAATGAAAGCTTGACAACACTACCTTCTTAATAATTTAAGTAATATTTTAGGTATAATGAGTTAAATATTAACACAATTTGTGTTAAAAGTCATTAAGTCAGGTTTAGATTGAAGGGTTCTACATATATTTGCATATCTTTAATGAAAAATACATTTTAAAATTAAAACCTTGAGATGTATTCATTGGTTTGATTAATTAGGAATTTTAATTCAATTGGTTAGAAATTTGTATGAAAAGTCATTAAGTTAATAGTTATAGTTAATAATTTTAATTTAATTAATTACGAATTTTAAATTTACTTAAATAATTTAATAATTATTATAACAGAGAATTGATAAAAACAAATTCATTAACTATAGAAAATTTTGTTGTACACGAATGGTTATCTAAATCATTTTACTAGAAATGATATACAAAATTAAGATGATATCATGTTGGATAGATTGGAGAGTGGAGACTGAGAGAACATCATCTAATTGACTAATTGTAATTGATGGTAAGTTTGTCAACAGTTTGGATCCAATTACATGTATGTACAAATATTATATTTAGTAATATAATATTAAAATAAAAAGAATATTTAGTAATGTAATATTAAATAGAAAGAAAATTAAAAATATTTTCATCTTCATATATTTGATTAAAATAACCTTCAATTGGTTGATTAATTTCACTAGTCCCCCTGCATTAATACCTGTGGTTGTAAAAAATAAAAAGCACAATGTTAGATAAGATAATATAAAGATAGATAAAATAAATATATTAAAAAAAGAATTTACCATCAATATCTTCATTATTTAACCAACTTTGAGCAGACATAAGGGCTTCGACAGTGTGATAATAAAGTCAAGTTAACCACGATGAGGAGTAATGACCCGACTATTAGTACTAAATGCAAACTCTGAAGCAATGGTGAATGATGGAATAGTTAACAAGTCTGCAATGTTTTATAAGATCGGATAATTCTGTGTAGACGTCTTCTATCATGGCAATATATCGAACGACTCATCTTTAATTTTAGGAACACAATCTGCAGAAAAATATTAATCTAACTCTATTATATTGTAAGAAATCTTAGCCCTTTTTTTTTCAAAAAACTTGAAAGAAGAATTTGCCAATAATGGGTTAGAAAAAAAGGTCGAACTTGAAATTGAAGTCTGAGTTGAATTGTCTATCTCTCAATTATGAGTTTGTTGCATTTTGACTTCATAATCATGAAACAATTGGTATGTAGACGCTCTTGAGCTTTGCCATTGTATAATGCATTATAAATATATTCAACCTTATCCATCTTGTATCTCGGGTCTAACACATATAATACTGCAATAATATCTCCAACCTTAGACCAATAAGAATTAAACTTCTCTGCAATCCGCTCCGCCATAGTTCGAATCAATGCATTGGAGTTAAATATCCACAATTATAAAATATGCTTTATGTTGGACATAGTGTTAAAGATACAGTGTGAAGTTGGATATTTTGTTCCTGAGAATAATTCAGTCTAATTATTGAATAATTTCAACTTCAAACAAAGTTCTCTAGCCAAGTCTCATTGATCCTCTGATGGTACACAGATATACTGAGAATCTCTTTCGGCTAGTCTAATAAACAATTGAGCATATGGGATTGTCGACTCCAACATGTTAAAGATTGAGTTCTATCTGGTAAGATAATCCAAAACTAACTTCTTTGAACTTAGAGTGCATAAAATTTGTGCACTATCTTCAAAAGTTTCAACTCTTTTAGAAGTTGCACTCCAATATAAAACACTATTTTGAATACACTCTATTGCTTCCTTTATCGTTTCCAACCCATCCTTCACAATCAAGTTAAGAATATGTGCAAAACAACGCATATGAAATAACTTACCTCTAACTAATAAGCTCCCAACCTACATCTTAGCCTTCAACTTCTCAATCATAGCATCATGTGTGCTACAATTATCGACTGTGATGGAGGAAACTTTGTTGTCGATGTTCAAACTCATCAAATAGTCTTTCAATACGTTTGCTAAATTTTCACTTGTATACGGTGTAAGCACATAAATGAACCTATCATAAAAAAGCATAACAATATAAATCATAAATTCATAAAATAATGAAAAAGTAAATGATAACAATATTAAAGAATATGAATTACCTCACAAGTCTATTGCATAACTTCCAATCATTATCAATATAATGTGTTGTCACCACCATATAACCCTTCTTTTGATTATTGGCGGTCTACATGTCCATTGTTATGTCAATTCATCCTTGAACACTAAACAATGCTCTTAATGCTTCTCTCTTATTTTCCTCACAAATTTTGAAAATATCATTCCTCAATGTATTTTGACTTGGAACCTTGAAAGTTGGTTGGAGTGAATTAAGAAATATCTTCAATCTTTTTCTTTCAACAATAGATAATGGTTGTTCATCTCCAATAATCACATTAGCCATCAAAATTCTTGATCTATGGTTGTCAAAAGTTGTTACGGTCATTTCGTTCTTTCCTTTCATAAGGTTTAGGGTAAAAAATGTTTAACCTCTTAAAACCATCTTTCTTCTAGTGCATGATTCCATTTGTCTCTTTAAATGAGACGGTCCATCTTTCAAACCACTTGAATACAGCTTTTGATAATAATTGCATCTAGGAGTGGGCACGGTTCGGTTCGGTCGGTTTTTGACTGTTGAACAGAACCGAACCGAATAATCGGTTCTATTTCATAAAAAAATCGAACCGAACCGAATGTCAGATGAAACCGTCGGTTCGGTTCGTCTTGCGGTTCGGTTCGGTTTGGTTATTTCAATCGATTTGGGCCTTAATTTTGGGCCTTAAAATTTGGGTCAATTTTAGTACATATTCAACATTTTTATTCAATTTTAAGACCTATTGGATGATTGTTATACTTGCAAAGTTGCAAATTTACCTTATATACCTAGAGTTAGAAGTATAAAAAATACAAACTTTTTTTGTTTTTAGTTGATCGGTTTGGTTCGGTTTGGTTTGAAATTTTTTTTGCCTACATCGCAACCGAACCGATATAGTCAGTTTGGCCCGGTTTCGTCGGTTTTGTGGCTTGGTTCGGTTTTTTCGATTTTTTTGCCCACCCCTAATTGCATCATGCTTTTTCAATTTCGTTGGTCGATATATTCTTTTTAAAGTAATTCCAAACTTCACTTTTAAGTTGACTAACTTGAGTTCTAATTGAACTTCTATTGTCACTTGGTGTCGGAATAGAAGTTTCCACTTATTCCTCCGATACTGGATTAGAACTCTTAACTAATGGAATATGCTTCCATCTGAAAAAAAAAACATATAAATACTTAAGGTTAGGAAATGTTCAAGAAAATCAAATAATGTCCAAACTTTGAATATGTTAGAGTTTCCGGACTTGCATGTTAGAACAAAAGAATCAAGAAAACAACACTAGTTGACAAAAGACAACTAGTGTTCAATGCATATTTATAGATAGCCTCCAAGGTGACTCAAAACCTAGCAAAAGCATGAGCCTGAAACCCAATAACGTGGAAGAAGCTATATCTATTCTTAGTTCAAAATTCATTATCCTCTTATTTCCAAAAGTTTTCTTATCATTCCTGTTTGTAACCAAATTCACAAACGAGCAATGTATAATGAGAACTCTGTGTGTGTGTAGTGTTTCTAATATATATATGCTTAATGATGTTTTAACTATTATGTAATCTATTTTTTCTTCTCATGCTTATAATGTAGTCTACAAGTTTCTTGATCAAAAGAATTAAAAAATTCTAACCTGTTTAAAGGAGTCTTACAAAAGATTTCATGTATGCTACATCTTGTTTAGTTTCACTTTTCTTTTCCTTTCCAACATCTTATATGTTGTGATTCAGCTTATATCATCAAATACTTATATCATTAAACATTGTATATACAGAAAAAAAAAATTGCAGTAGAATGTTGATTGAAAGTGTAATGTGTACTAGATGACTGATGAAGCAAATCAATGTATCGAACTTTAAAGAAGATTGATGAGTCTATCTTCTTATTATTGGACATGTAAAACATTACGAGATGGAAACTGCTAAGCATGCAACATTAATCAACACCATTTTTTTAAGCAATGAAAATTGGCCTTTTCATTTTAAGGTAAATGATAAATAAGATCAACATCATCCACGCAACACAATAACGTGCTCAGCTTTTTTTAGCACTAATGCACATACAAAAGTAAAAATCAAGCAATTTTACTTGTTCAACCAGATGATTAATGTAGTGCACCAAAGTATTGTGAGCTCGTTACTAAAAGCATAGTATAATACAAATAAAAGCTCCTGTGTCCTTTGCATATGGGATGATGCTTTTTGGATCTTACAGGTAGTTGGTGAATAATAAATATGGACAATCTTAACCTTTTTGCACATTTTGAAGGCTCAAAAAGCATTCAATGACAATTGCAATCGTGGGTAAATTTTTTTCTAGAAATTTGTTGTAAATGCTACTAGTTGTTTATAATAAAACAAGAACAAATGGGTAGAAGGATGTATCTCTAATGTTTATAATAATTATCACATCCCAAACTTAAGTCAGCTTAATTAAGGATCACCACTTAATAATAAGACTTCAATTTTCCAATCTTACTATCGAATTAAGAATTACAACCTGTTACAATCATATAATTCAAAGAATATATTCAATAAACGTACTATTCTCACAGATGGACTTGTTTCCTAGAAATCCAATTCTGCAACCACTCCAACAATTGAAGGGAAATAGGGTGCTTGCAACAACTACTTTAGCCACGATAATTAGGATCACCAACTCTTTTTCTTTATTTTTTTTGATTTTGATAGGACCATTCAAAGACCACGAATATAAAGTGCCTAAACTTTATTATGAAATGGATTGAGAATTAGGATTACGTTATTTAATATAGGACTGGAGACTAAGCACTCCTACCTACTTGGTCTAGATTTAGTTTGGCGTGTATACCATAAAAGAAGTTTTTAACATAACCTAACATTTTACATTATTGCATGCATATAATCACCTTTGATTTTTTTATTTATATATGATATTTTATGGTCTTGTTTGTATGTCCCTTTGCCCCCTATATAACCCTCACACATAAGCTATCGTAACAAGTGTATGGTATTCTTTTCTCTCCTGCAGTCCTCTTTTCCAAAAACAAGTTTGGAGTAGTCCTTTCTTTGAACCCATTTCCTAACCTAAGTTCCATCTTTTAATGATTGTTATGCCATAGACTCATCAATCATTTCAGAGAACAAGAAACAGTAGAGAAGGATATGTAGAACAAGACATCAAAATAGTGCAGAACCATAATGAGAAATAGGAAATGATTGATGAGCAAAAAATAGTACAGAACCATGATGAGCAAAAAATAGTGCAGAAGACAAGAATCACAACTACAGCCTGAGACATCAAAACAATGATGAGCTATAGGAAATGATTTATCTCTACAGCATTTCATCAAACACATTATAAGCAATATCCCATATTCCCAATATTAACATACAAAGTTCTCAAATTAGCCACATCAATTCTCAAAATAATTAAATTATCCAAGAGAGAATGAGAGATTACCTTATTAAGCACGATGGTTCGACATTGGTGACTTCGACAGTTTAAGAACTTGACACTGACAACAGAAGAAGAAGAACTGGGTGAGGGTTAGGATCGGGGATGAAGGGAGATGGATGGAGGCAATGAGGGGCGAGCGTTGAGAGCGAAACCGTGAGAGCAAGGGAGGAGGCTGGCAAGTGGCGCCTGGCTTTTGTTAATGAGAGGCAAAACGACGTTGTTTTTCCTTACAACAAAACGACGTCGTTTTGTCTTGTTTTTTATTAATTATCTTATAAATTAAATGACATCGTTTTATTCTTCAAGCAAAATGACGTAGTTTTGTTAGTGGAAGAAATATTTTTAACATAAACAAAACGACGCCGTTTTGCAGCAAACAAAATGACGTCATTTTGTTTCAATTACTGTGCAGGCCATAGCTTGGTCCGACCTGACCACTTGGCCTGCAGCCCAACTCGTGGGCTTGTTTGACTGGGCCAAACTCGTTAACTTGAGCCGGGCTGGGTATTTTTTGTCATCCCTAATTTCATTATTTCTTTTGTAAATAATTTATTCATATAAAACAATTAAAATACACTCATTGTTTTGCTAATTTATCGCCAAGCACACTTATGCTTCCTATGCCTCTCCTTTACCTACACAAATCGCATAAGTAGTTATTGCCAAAATTTGAAATAAGACATGAAAATTATATTTTTGGTTTAACTGAATTCAAGATTAGTGTCTCGTGCAACACGTATGCTAATCATATTTTTGCTTTAACTTCCGCAAGTTAATCTATTGTTCTCAGTTTTAAAATCTAATTTCAAAAATTACTTAAATACCATCTTTTACCCATTCTAACTCATCAATTTCTTCAAAACATTATCTCACCCAATTAATTCACCATATGGCCAAATATGTAATGCTATTAATGCTAACTTTTTACATTTGATTTTTCACAATAACTACCTTGACATTTTTTCCTCTTAAGTCCGAATTGTCCTCACCATACATGCATACATACATATTATCATTGCATTTTCTTCCCAATTTTTCAACACAATTTACTTAAGATCTATGCCAAGCATCATCCAAACATTTCAAACTAAAAATTACAATTTTTTTCTCTAACAGTTTAATAGCTTGGCCGAATTGATACACATCAATTATCCCTCTATTTTCTTAACATATCATATCACAATTACATGTTTTAAAACCTATAACATTATTCAATTCACGTAATATCATCCCCAACCATTTAACCACAAAAATTCTCAAACCTACGTAAACTACACCTAGTCCAATTCATTATCTAAGCCTCCAATCAATTTCATTTTTATTTTCATCACACTAATTAGCTTCCTACATATATGAATTGAAGTCCAAACACATAAAATGAAATCAAATCTATGTTTTGAATCACAAAACCCTAAATTTGACCAATTCTTTCAAGATTGATTTCTTGGTTTATTTTCTTGATTTCAACCCTTAAATGCTTCCAAGTTTATTATCTACTCCATGGCAAGTAAAACACCACCATTGATTTTAAATAATCCATCACACTCAAAAACCCACAAAACTAATAGCTTAAGCTAGGAAAACTTACCAATTTTTCTTTCAATAAACACCTAGACTTGATAAAAATTCCTCCAAATCACACTCTAAATCCATCAAAAACGATAGCCCTCTTCTTCCTCATCTCCTTGGCCGAATGGCACCTTAATTTCTCTTCTTTTTCTTTTCTTTTTCACTCTCAAGGTCACTCTCATGATTAAGTCTCCAAATGAAGCAATTTGTAAGTAAAATTTTCTTTTTAGACTCTTTTAGTGCATTACACATGTTACTTTCTCATTGGGCATCTCTAATGACTTATCACCCACATGTCATTTTCTCATTGGTCATCTTTAATAACTTATGAACATGTAACTAATGATTCTTAATCCTTAAGAAATCCTCTAATTTGTCATTAAGTGTGACTTATGAATCTACTAATAGCATTTTATACAAAAGGCCAAATTACCTTTTAATAAATTTAATTATCCTATTAACCGAATTAAATTTAAAAAATATTTCACAACCACCTATCATTAAATTGACCATAAAATACTCTAATTACGATCAATACTTATTAATTGGATGCTTTAAAAAATTTTGAATGGGTTTAAAATCATCAATACCTATCATTTTCCAAAAGTGGCATTTTAATCCTAAACTTTCGGAACTCTTATAATCCACTTGATCATACTTATTTTTGATCCGTTTCAGTATCATTAGTCTCTAATACCTATTCCAGATATTTTCAATTTTTTTGAGGGTTAGTTCCCTAAAATCACTATTTAAGCAAAAATACTATTCACCTGGGTTCATTATTCATTTAGAAACATTACTAACCAAAAACAAAATTTTATATTCAAATGAAAGGAAAAGTTCAAGGGTTTTATAATCACCCCTCCTTATAAACATTTTTTCCTCCAAAGTTAACTAAGCATACGTGTTTAAAATAGGTGGGGATATAATGTATGCATTTACTACTCAGGCTTCTATGTAACGTTCTTTACTGCATGATTCCTCAATAGTACCTTAACAAAAGGATGAACTTATTACATATAACTTATTCTCTGTGGTCGAGGATCTGTACTGGTTCCTCCTTGAAAGTCAAATCTTCCTTTAAGTTCGTTGGTTGTTCAGTGATTACATGTAAAGGGTCTGCTACGTACAGGCAAAGCATAGATACATGGAAAATGTTGTGAATCTTTGCGAGCTCATCTGATAGTTTCAATTGATATGCCACTAACCCAATTCTTTCTGTGATCTCATACGGTCTTATGTAATATAGACTTAGCTTACCGCATTTTCCAAACTTAAGCACACTTTCCAAGGGGAAATCTTGAGAAATACTCTATCTCCAATTTCAAATTCAAGATCCATACGTCGATTATCCATATAGCTTTTCTACCTATCCTGGGCTGTCTTTAATCTGTCCTGAATAACTTGAATTGTATCTATTATCACTTGTACAAGTTTGGAACCTATTAGTTTCCTTTCACCTACCTCATCCCAACATATTGGAGTTCTGCATTTTCTTCCATAAAGTGACTCATAAGGGGTCATGCCAATTCTGGCCTGATAACTATTATTGTATGCGAACTCTATTAGTGGTAGGTGCATATCGCAACTCCCCTTAAACTCTATGACACACGACCTAAACATATCCTCAAGTGTCTGGATGGTCCTCTCTAACTGTCCATCCGTCTAGGGGTGAAAGGCAGTGCTAAACTTTAAACGTGTACCTAAGAATTTTTGTAAGCTGGGTAAAAATCTCGATGTAAACCTGGGGTTGTGATCTGAGACAATAGATTCGGCGTACCATAGAGTCTCACTATCTCGTCCACACAAAGTTGAGCTAACCTATTTAACGGATAATCATTCTTGATTGGGAGGAAATGTACGGACTTTGTTATCCTGTTCACTATCATCCATATAGCACCGTGCCCCCTCTAACTCTGTGGAAGTCCTACTACGAATTCCATAGTAATCTTCTCCCACTTCCATTCTAGGATAGAGGGGGCTACATAAATCTCGTAGGCTTCTGATATTCTACTTTTTCCTGTTGATAGGTTAGACACTTCGAAATGAACTATGTCATTTCCTTCTTTATCCCTCTCTAACAATAGTGTCTTTTGAGAGTGTAATACATTTTATGCTACCTGGATACATAGCGTAAGCTAAGGAGTGAGCTTCCTCTAAGATCTCTTTCTTTAAGTTTCCTATACCCGGTACACATAATCATTGCTCCATCATCACTGTACCATCTTCCTTAATTGTAAGGTCTATTCTTTTCCCAATCTCAACTTCGATCTTCAACTTCATTAACTGTGGATTTTGTTTTTGTCCCTCTCTAACCTGATCCATCAAAATGGGGCTAACATGAAAGGTAACAATTAATGCCCCTAAGTCTTCCATATCCAATCTCACTCCTAAAGACCTCATTGCCACTAAAAGTGGAAGATATATCATCTTTAGTTGTTATATCAAACTAGTAGGTTTCCTACTTAAGGCATCAGCGACTACATTGACTTTTCTGGAGTGGTATTCTATCGTACAATTATAATCTTTTATTAAATTCAACCATCTCCTCTGCCTCATGTTTAGTTCCTTCTTAGTGAACAAATATTGTAGACCCCGTTTTCAGAGGCTAACTTGTGCTCTCTTCCTTCTTCCAACACTAACCCATTTCTCTCTCTAATCTCTCTTGTTTTTCTAACAAAGCAAGAAGGAAAGATGAAACTTATCTTGGCTTAGCCCAAATCTTCTTCCTTCTTCTTCCTCCACGATTTTTCTCTCTTCTTCCTTAGCTTCCATGCACTCTCCTTCTTTGCTTCTTCTTTCCCACGTTTTTTCTCTCTTCTTTCTCTCTTCTCATGATTTCTTCTTCGTTCTCCTATTCAAGACTACATTTTGTCTTGGTCTTCCCATTTTGCCCTTCATTTAACTTGTCCTTCCTATTTTACCCTTCTTTTGTCCCTTATGTCTAATACACTAACTAATTCTAACATCTCCATTTAATAACCCTAATTTCTATTCATGCTTGCTAAAAAAATGACTAAATTCTAAGAAAATAAATAAAATAAATCAATGAATAAACAAATAAATAAATAAAATAAAAGAAAAATTTGGGGTCCAACACTTGTGATCTAAAAAAATCCTACAGGAAATCCCATAAAGTAATGTCTCCAAATTCTCAATATAAAAACTATGACTAAATGCCCAAATTGGGCCATAACTTTTTGGGTTTGATCAGTATAGGGTCAAAATTATAATATGCTTAATTAAGGGCTAAATGTTTACGATTTTGTTTAACATTAGACAATTTTAGAAGAAAAATTTGATGTGCCATACATGCGTCGTTATTATATTAAAAATATATATTTGAAGAGTCAGGTGGATTTTAAATTCCACATTAAAAATACTAAAAAGCAACGTAAAACCCTAATTTAAGTTTAATCCTTATATTCAATTCAATTTTTACATAACCTTAATGTAACTTTAATCTCCAAATATTCACCCTTTCCATATTCCAAAGAAGATTATGACTTACTTTCAGGTGAATGCTTCGAGTGTTTTAGATGCACAACATTGGGCTGCCATGCTTGAGAATTGCGATGTCATAGCTGTTCGAAGCTGCATGGAACTAGAAGGTGATCATCTTAAACTACTTAGAGAGCTCTACAAGAAGCCAGCGGTCCTAGTAGGGATTTTGCCACCTTCGGCCTATGAAAATGCCGACAACAACGATAGCGGGGGGTGGATTACCATTAAAGAGTGGCTAGACAAGCAAAACAAAGGAACAGTTGTTTACGTAGCATTTAGGAGCGAGTTAACAGTTACTTAAGATGAACTAACTGAGTTGGCCATGGGACTGAAGATATTAGGACTTCCATTTTTTTGGGTTATGAGAACAATATCCAACTCAATAGAGGGTGTCCCATTGGAGTTAGCAGAAGGGTTTGAAGAATGAAACAAGGGATGAGTGTTGTGTGTACGAGTTGGGCACTTGAAGGAAGGATCATTTTTCATGAATCAGTTGGGGGTTTCTTGACTCACTGTGGAGTTAGCTCAGTGTTAGAGGCACTCACTTTAGGACATCCATTGATTATGTTGCCTTTTCTCTAGACCAAAGGTTGGTTGCCAGAGCCATTGGAGAGAAGCAAGTGGGCATGGAAGTGCCAAGAGACAAAAATGATGGTTCTTATACAAGAAAGTCATTAGCAAAGTCACTGAGATTGGTTATTACTAACATAAAGGGAGAGACCTATCGAGCAAAAGCCAAGGAGGTGAAGAAATTGCTTTCAGGCAAGGAACTCAATGGTTCATATATATATCAGTTCGCGGAGATTCTTCAGAACCACAGACAGTAGTCATTATATGTATTATATATTTCATCACACTAAACATGAAATATTTCTTCAAGTTTGTTGGATATTAGTATTAAGTAAAAAATTTTATTTCATAAGATAATATTTTTATTATTTATAATATTAATAACTATGACATTTCTTTATTTTATTGTAAAAATAATTATTTAGCCTTTAGTTTAGTGGTATGGCTGACAAATAAATAAATTTATATTAAAAATAATTTTTATTATTTCACATAATTTTTTATTATTTGTCATTTTACAGTTCTTTGATACTATTTAAAAAACATAAAATCCATTAAAAATTACAGAAAAACTATTTTATAAAAAATATTATTTATAATATTATGAATATCCTTATCATAATATAATGGTTAATCTCATAATTTTGTATTTTTTGTTATTATATTTTATTCACAACGCTTTTATCATTTTTAATAGATTCACTACAAGAGTTAAGACATTTAGTGACAATTTTTTTGTGACTAACTATTATTTCATAAA
Source organism: Erythroxylum longipes (assembly GCA_027563885.1). Classification (NCBI taxonomy): domain Eukaryota; kingdom Viridiplantae; phylum Streptophyta; class Magnoliopsida; order Malpighiales; family Erythroxylaceae; genus Erythroxylum; species Erythroxylum longipes. The sequence goes on along the minus strand of JAOQMS010027349.1, from coordinate 139 downwards.
AAATACGAGTTTTTTGGTGACAAGACCATTGATTGACACTATTGTTTGGATTATCTGTGATAATTTATATTTTTGTCACTAATACAATGGTAATTGTGTCAATTTAGTTTCTTTCACAATTAAATTGTCACTATTAATA
>JAOQMS010027329.1:0-15166 GCA_027563885.1 Erythroxylum longipes | reverse complement strand
AAACATAAGATAGCGTTACATCCATTTGTTTGATCGCTCAGGTAAGAATTTCGAGGACAAAATTCTTTAAGGGGAGGGGGAGGATTGTTGGACCCTGAAACTTTTCTTAGAAAATTTCGAGCATTACATGAGAAGTGTGGATAAGTTCATGTTTTGTTTTGGTGATTTTGGTAGTGAGAGACTATGAAATGGTCAGAATTAGGGTGAAAGTGATAAAGAACACGTATATATATATATATGTATGTATGTTCTGTTATTGGTGTTCATGATTAATCGTGGACTATAATATCTTTATAGATGATATAGAGTTGAAAATAAAGTAGAGAAGATGATCTTGGTATGAGTTATGATAAGGAAAGTTTTAGAAACAAAAGTGGTGGTGATCTGGAAAATGTTCACTGAGTGTGCTCTATTATAAACATGTACCCACCTTATGTAGAATTTTTAATCTGTAACCTCTTGTGCAAACTCAACTAACAATTGAAAATAATAATCTTTCAAATAAGATTATGGAAAAATAACATGATTCTGCACCTATCTCAGATGAATATATAGAATATGAGCTCGATAGTAACAACCAAACCACTTCAAGCAAGAATCCTAAATTGGATGAGAAGTTTAAACCTGGGTTAAAACAAGATCAAGTAGAAAGAAAAATGTCCCAGCTAGGGGCTCGAAACTATGAATATTTTGGCATGGAACATTAAAGGGGCTAATGCCCCTTACACAAAAAAATTGATGAGGAACCTAGTAGTTTAGAATAAAGTATCAATTTCAAGTTGATAGTTGTGCATTAGTGTGTGTTTTTCTAACTATTTGGCATGTGTTTCTTGCATAATATTTTGTTATTGTTGTATTTTAGGATTCATTTTGTATGTTTTTGTTTATTTTGATCTTCATTATTGTTCTTTTATGTTTGATGTTAATTTAAAGTAAGAATTGATTATTTTTATGTAGGAATGAAGGTGCCTAACTTTGAGATTAAGCTAGAGACCAAAAGAGGAGAAGAGAAGAGGAAACATTCTGATGCAAGAACCCATAATCATTGGGATCATGTCAATTCTTACGATTGTGGGATGTTTAACCCGAGAACATATTAATTTTTAGGTTTTCTAGACTATATAAGATAATATAACCCTATGGATAAAAAAAAAGGTGAGACCTCTGTGTGGAATAGCCTCTTGAAAAATCCAGATTTGGAGTCTTGAGAAAGGTGGGGATTCAAGGATGATTAATCATAATTAGGAGAAGAGCTTACCAATACCGAAATTTGCAGATTTTGGTAAAGAAGAGTAGGAGTTCTTTTGATTTAATTGTCAATTGTTTTGTCTCTTCTAGTCATTGTATGATGGAATATTCAATTGTTGGGGATGTTATAGGCACCATGAGTGGCAGATTTATTTTTGGGTATTACTTTTGAAATATCTTGTTAAACTCTTATTTTATTAATTTGAATGAAAGATGTCTTTGATGAATGTTGAATACATTTGTACCTTACAATAGATTGAGTAGGGTAATCTATTTAGGTTCGTATAAAGAGAGTTGGTATTCTATAGACCTACATTCATCACGTTAATTGATTAGTTGAAAGAGAGATCTTGGCTAATTTAATTGATCACCCATAGGGTAACTTAATAACTAGTTAAATTGGTGGAGTGATTTGGTAGATTGAGAGATTGCTTAATCATCTTCATTTAATTTGATTAGGGATAATTAATTAAACCTTGAGAGAGGGTAGTTAATACAATTGGACATCTTAAGTGAGACAAAATTCAATTAATAAAATATAAGGGTGACAAGATAGGGACAAAATGATCTCTAGTTGTCAAAATCTTGAACTCCAATTTTCTGCATTTTGGTTTTATCAATTGTTAATTCTTAGTCATTTAATTTTAATTTAATTTTCTAGTATATTTCCATAAAACAATTTTGAGTCTTAAACAAAGATTAATCTGAATTAAGTTGTGCCTAAGCACAATCCTTTTGGGATTGATATCAACTTTTTAACTACAAGTCACGACCTATATATTTGTAGTTTTTAAGTGTAAAACTAGCAGACTATTTGGCAATTAACAAGTTTTTGGTGCCATTGTCAGGGATTGTTTGTTTAACATCTTGTTCAGTTTAGATTACTTTGATTTAAGAGTTTTTTTATACTTTTCCTTATTTATTTACAGTTGCATGAATACAAGGCGCACGTGAAGATCGACAAAAATCATTAACAGCGAGTTTCCTGATATCACAAGACATGAACAAGAGTTAAAAAGAGTGAAGCATCGAGATAGTATACAATGAGATATGGCTGAAGAAAGAGATCAAAGAGGAGCTGAGAGGACATTGATGAACTTTATGAGGCTAGGATTCAGTCCTTAAGAAGTTGCAAAGCTAATGGTTCAAGCTAACAATTTTGAGATCAAGCCTGCATTCCTCAACATATTGCAGAATAGTGTGCAATTTTATGGGCTTTCTAATGAAAATCCAAATGTCCATATTGCTAATTCTCTGGAGATTTGTGACACCTTCCGGTTCAATGGAATGTCTGACGATGCAGTAAAATTGAGATTATTTTCTTTCACTTTGAAAGATTGAGCGTGGTATAATTCACTTAGTCCAGGGCAGATCACTACTTAGGATCAACTAGCCCAAGTATTCCTCGTGAAATATTTTTTGTTGACCAAGACGATGAGGATCATAAAGGAGATCACGAATTTTCAGTAGATTGATGGGGAATCTCCCTATGAAGCCTGGGAGAGATTTAAAGAATTACAAAGAAGTTGTCCCCACCACAACCTTTTAAGGGAGTTCCTATCGCAGACATTTTACAATGGTGTGAATCCAAGCACGAGAGAAACCATAGATGCAGTCGTTGGAGGTTCTTTAATGAGGAAGACTATTGAAGAAGATCATGACCTATTGGAGGAGTTGGCGAGCAACAGTTGCATGTGGTCAAGTGACAGGAATAGACAAGGACAAAAGGAGCAAAAAGCAATTGAACAACATGTAAGGAGCATCATCATCTATGGCCAAAGTGATGCAAGTACAGTATGAGTTGTGTGGGTAAAGCAATTATGGTTCATTTAAATGTATGTTATTGGGAACCAGTGGTATAAAACAAGTAAATTACCTCGGCCATCAACAAAGAGGTAATAATCCTTACTAGAACACTTATAATCCAGGGTGAAAAAACCATCTAAATTTTTCTTAGAGCACTAAAAATATAGGTGGCCAAGCAAGATTGCAAGGACCTCCTGAATTTTATCAAGATAGAGTTGGAGAGCAAAATGGACAAGTTTATGGAGATTTTTGGGTCCAAATTGGTAACTGAAGAAGAGTATCAGAAGAGAATGTTTGGTATCCAAGAAGAAAGTCAGAAGAGGATGGAAGCAAAGTTTTACCAAATTGTGAAGAATCATGCCTCATCCATCCACAATTTAGAGGTTGAGGTAGGTCAACTCGCTAATGCTTTGTCTTCTAGAAGTGCAGGTAGTCTATCGAGCAATAATGAGGTCAAAGGATCGAATCATGCCATCATTCATACATAGGAAAAGGAAATTGAAGTTGAGAAGGAAGACAGAGGCAAGAGATAAAGATAAATAATTTTGAAAGTCCTTCCAAGTGAGCTCGTAATTGAGCAATCAAGGAGCCTCAACTTAGAATTCCATATCCTATTCTTGCTCAGCGAAAGTCAAGTTCAAGTAAAGTAATGTGGAATTTTAAGGAGATTGAACTAAACAAGATTGAGGATATAACGAATGAACTACACACAAGGCTTATGTTAAAGGAACTAGTCAAGAAAAAAGTGAAGGAGCATATTGCAAAAGGAAACCCTAACATAGCACAAAAGAAAGAAAACCCAGGGGATTTTTTAATTTCTTGCTGTATCATTGGAGTCAACATAGCTAGGGCATTCGCAAATTTTGGAGCAAGTATCAACATGATTCCCTACACTTTTAGTTAGAAGTTAGGGTTAGGAGATCTAGAACTAAAAAAGATATTAGTGAAAATGGACAACAGAACAGTGCGCTAACCGAAGGGGATTATTAAGAACGTTCAAGTACAAATTGATAGATTCATCTTCCCCAAAGATTTCTAAATATTGGATATTGGAGAAGATGCGGAAACCACTATGGTCCTTGGACATTCGTTCCTGGCGACTTTTCGCTCCATAATTGATGTTGATGGGGGTGAACTAACTCTGAGGGTAGGAAAGCAACAGATAACCAGTGTCAAAGAAAGACAACAGTTCCCCTCTACTTCCAACTATTATCAAGAAAACCAAACCTCAGGGATAATGGGAAGAGAATGAGGACTCTCTTAGAATGCATTCAGAAAGAAACGATCACATAGGAGAAGGTGAAGGAAGGAAAACCACAAAGAAGGTGGAATCCATAACAGGGCAACTCATGTGCAGATTTTGAGATCAGTGATTGCACTACCACTGTACCATTCATTTGAACCACCTTAAGCACAAGGGGAGTGTCGAGCTACTGATGTTAAAAGAAATAATTGCATGGGAGGCAACCCATGGAATTTTATTTTATTTTATTTGTCTTTTTCTATCTGTTTGTTTGATTTATTTGGTTATGATTATGTTTGATTTGAATTTGTTTGGTACTGATTTGGATGTTGTTTTATTTTTAACTTGTTTTCTCTTCAAATTTCTTGTTAGTAAGATTATTTTGATGTGTTTATAGGTTACGAGACTGTTAAGAATGCACACTAGTCTTGGCAGAAGGTTTAGAAGTAGAAAAATTGCACTAACTTGCGATTATAGGAATTGGTAAGTTTCCCACAACTGTGGGAAGACTCTTCAGAAAGTTTCTGGAGAGTTAACCCACGATCGTGGGAATGGGGGTATCTCTCCAGAAGGAAATGATGGGGATTCCCATAATCGTAGGAAGGCCCATTTGAGGAAATTTCGCTTTCAAGTTTCCAGCAAAGGTAAACCCGATTTAGTGGCCACTTTTCGTGCGTTATTCCCCATTTATTCGAAAGATGAAGGTACGCATTTTCGAGACTTTAGAGATAGAGAACTAATTACTCCTAGATATTTTGACTTTAAACTATTAGAAACTATAGGAGTGAGGCGTAATGTTGAGTGATTACTTGTGAAGTAGGATTATTCGTTATGATGTGCCCTATGATGACAATCAAAATTTTCACCATTGTATGGTACAATCCTAAAATAGATGTATTTTGGTTTAGGATAGCTAGCAATGTTTATAGACTTGATTATAATGTCATTCGTGCACTTTTTAATTTATCAAACGCAAAAATTTTAGATGGTCATGATTAATTTGATGTGAATAATTATTAGAAAATTATAACAGGTGAAGCTAATTTTGACTCTAGGAATGATACTTTAATTTGTAGTTTCGAGAACTTACTTCTGTATAAATTTATATACTTAATGGTTTTCAATAAAATTGAAAGTAATAAGTGCTCGGCCAAGGAAATTTTCTTTCTTTGGTGTATGGATCAAAAAATTAAAATAAATACACCTTATCAGATTTTTCGATCTATTGTCAGTTGTGTTAATAAGAAGAGCTCTCATTTTGACATGTCCTACATTGTTACTGCTTTGTCTTTGTTTTGCGATCTTGATGTGGATAGTGTACATACAACTCAATATGATATATTTGGCATATCTTATTTGAGATGCTCTGAAATTTTGGAGCTCCATTCCTTGGAGCTCTGAAATCCTTAAATGTACATTGTAGTTAAGAACAGAAAGGGCAAGGATATATCCACTTCTTGACCATCCACATCCCAAGCGATAAGAAGAAGCAGTGGAAGAGGAACTAACTGCACCAATAAAGGTCGACAGATTTTAGCAAATCCTCAACCAGATGGCCTCTAATCATCAGCAAATAATGTTGTAACTGAATGAGTTCGGCACCCAGATGAGACAAGTTCATAAGGAGCAGTGGTATATGAAGAAGAAATTCCTCAAGTTCTTTCAGAGGAATAATTTTAAAGTCCTTTCTCTAACACCGTCGCCACCATAATCTCCATGAGCCCTTCTTACCCTAAACTTTTTACATTATTGTAATTATGTTGTTAGTGTTATGTCTATTTTTTTATTTGATGTCTTTTGTTTGGTTTGATGTCATTTTTTATTATTTTGTGGTTACCTTGTCATATTGAGGACAACATGTAGTTGTCAATTACATTGTTTTAGTCACTGCTTGCATTTTGTTAATTAGGATACATGTTTAGGTATATCATGTTATTTTGTGTTAAGAAATGGAACCACACTTGAATCATTTTGATTTGTTTTTCCATGAGATTCTGTCATACTAGTTGGAATGAGATTGAATGCATGCTTGAACTTAGATTAGGATACATAAGTAGTAAGTGAGCTAAGTAGAGTGAGTAGAAAGTGAACTAAGTAGAGTGATGAAAAGTAGTTGGTTACATAGCTTCTTTACAATTTGACATTTGAGCAATAGGTAGTGTAGAGATGCATAATGAATTTTCATTTGAGCCAATTGAGGATTGAGCCTATCTGACTCCATCTATATTCATTATATTTCTTTGTTGCGTAATGCTTCCTTAGGTTATTACCTTTAGAACTTGCTTTGAATCGGTTTAAGTCTACTAGATGCATGCTTAATAGAGATGATTAAGGCATTTTTGTATTAACCCTTGGCTTAAATGACCCACCTTTGATTATCCCTTGCTGCCCCCGCTGAGCCTTAACTATTTTATTTCTTGAAAATACCCAAAAATTTTAAAACCCAAAACCCCATCAACCTACCCATTCACAAGCTTAGGAGAGTATTAAGTAATGCATCAGTTGGGATTATTGTGAAATTTTTTTCTGAGATGAGTTAAGGATACTTTTGCATTTGAATCATATTGTAATTATTTGATATTTTATTCATAGTTTCTTCTATGTATTAATAAAAAGAAAAAAATATGTTGAAAAGAAAAAGAAAGGTCACTTGAGTAGCATCATAAGTGCAAAGTAGTAGCATATTTATACTTATATATCTCAGAATTATGTTTTGTTATCCTTTTTACCCTTTTCTTTTTACTTTACAAATGCTTATGTTAAACCCTTTACTTGTTCTACCCATCTTAACCTTTACAACATTATAAGTCAAAACAAGTCCTTTTGACCTATTTATGTATGCAATCATTGTAGAGGAGAATCGGTGTATTAGCAAGACTATGGTAGTGTAGTTTCTTAGAGGAAGTTTGAGCGAAACACTAACCATCAAACTCTTGAGAGAAATGAGTGAAATCGTGAAGAGGATTCATTTTGCATTTATACTTATCTTTGAGTGATGGTGTCATATGTTGAGTTTGCTTATGTACACTAATGAAAAGTAGTCAAGATATGTGTAGTAACTTGATATATGAGTTAGCTAAAATTTAAGGGATTGTATGCTTTGATCTGTGTCAAAATAAAATGATGGAATTGATTGGTTGTGTTTATTTTGCTTAAGGACAAGCAAAGATATAAGTATAGGTAAGTTGAAAGTTGTGCATTTTTCTAAGTATTTGGCATATGTTTCTTTCATAATAGTTTATTATTGTTGTATTTTAGGATTCATTTTATATGTTTTCGTTTAGTTTGATCTTCAACATTGTTCTTTTATGTTTAATGTTAATTTAAGGTAAGATTTATTATTTTGATGTAGGAATGAAGGTTGGCAACTTTGAGATTGAGCTAGAGACCAAAAAAGGAGAAGAGAAGAGGAAGCATTCTGATGCAAGAACCCACGATCGTGAGAATCATGCCAATTCCTAAGATCATGGGATGTTTAACCCAAGAACATATACAAGGTTCACTTAATTTTTAGGTTTTCTGGACTATATAAGATAATAAACCCCTATGGATGGAAAAAAAAAGGTTAGACCTCTATGTAGAATAACCTCCTTGAGTGAAAAATCTACATTTGGAGTCTTGAGAAAGGTGTGGATTCAGGGATTATCAGTCAAAATTGGGAGAACAGCTAACCAACATTGAAATTTCTAGGTTTTGGCAAAGAAAAGGAGTTCTTTTTGTTTAATTTTCAATTGTTTTATCTTTTCTAGTCATTGTATGATGGAATATTCAATTGTTGGGGATGTTATGGTCACCATGAGTGGCTAATTTATTTTTAGGGATTACTTTTGAACTATCTTGTTAAAATCTTATTTTATTGATTTGAATGAAAGATGTCTTTGATGAATGTTGAATACATTTGTACCTTGTAATAAATCGAGAGGTTGAGTAGGGTAATCTATGTAGGATCGTACAAAGAGAATTGGCATTTTATAGACTTCCATTCATCACGTTAATTGATTAGTTAAAAGAGAGATCTTGGCTAATTTAATTGATCACCCATATGATAATAACTAGTTAAACTAGCGGAGTGATTTGGTAGATTGAGAGATTGCTTAATTATCTTCATTTAATTTGATTATGGACAACTAATTACACCTTGAGAGAGGGTAGTTAATACAATTGGACATCTCACAATTCGATTAATAAAATAGGGGGAGACAAGATAGGGAAAAAGTGATCTCTAGTTGTTAAAATCTTGAATTCCAATTTTCTGCATTTTGGTGTTATCAATTGTCATTGTTAGTCATTTAATTTTAATTTAATTCTTCAGTTTATTTCCACAAAACAATTTCAAGTCTTAAACAAAGATTGATCTGAATTAAGTGGTGCATAAGCACAATCTTTGTGGGATCGATAGCTGCCTTTTAACAATAAGTCACGACTCGTATACTTGTAGTTTTTGAGCGTAAAAGTAGTAGACTGTTTTGACATCAACATAAGATTCTTAGAGACTCATATTGAACTCCCAAATTGCAACCTTCTTCATTTTTTACCTAGACATTAGAACCTGATTACTAATTATAATCATCATCTCAATGGTAGAATATTGGTTGTTTATAACACTATTACAGTAACTACCAATGTTGCATTCACCTGATATTAAGTGATCCATATTGAAGTGGTTATAAAGGACTTAGGTATGTCCTTCATTTCATTTGTATATGCTCATAATAGGGCTTACCAAATATCTAAACTTTGGAATTGTCTTAAAACTTTATCAACAACAATCTCGCAAACCTGGCTTATTATTAGAGACTTCAATGCTTTCATCAATCCTGAGGAAGCATAAGAGATCAGATCTATTGGTAGCCCTTGCACTGAGATAAGACAATTTCTATTTGACATTCAGGTTTTATATCTTCCTAAGGGAGGTAACTTCTATACCTGGTGTAACAAGCAAGTTGGGAAAAACTACATTAACAAGAAACTCAATAGAATCATGTCCAATAATTTGTGGTTTACAACCTATCCAAGCAGTTACACTACGTTCACCAATCAAAGCCTTTCGAATCCTCAGCTTTAGCAGCTCACCAGGATTTAGAAAGAACCTATTCACCTTTCGAATTTAATAACTTCCTTGCTAATCTAGCTGAATTTGATCCTTGTATTATGAATGCTTTAAATGTCTACATACTGGGCTCTAAGCAATTTATCCTTGCTAGGAAACTCTCTCATTAAATAGAAAATGAAAATATTCTTCTAGAATAATGTTGAAAATATACACCATCTTCTAAACACATAAAAATTGCATTTGAGAAGATTTAATCTAAAATCCAAGTTAATCCTCACTCTTCCAATATGCAGAATCAAGAAAGGATTGCTATGCAATACCTCACTAGTGCTCTTACTTATGATTACTCATTGATGAAACAAAGGTCTAGGGTTGAATGGATGAAAGGGGGAGACAGAAATACAACATTTTTCCACAGGGTTATTAACTCAAAAAAAAAGAACAAAATTGCCTCTTGATGCATAATAACCAAGAACTGAATTCTCAATAATCCTTGATGCAAGGAGCCTTTGCTTACTTCCCCAATCTCTTGAAGGCCCTATCTAAAGCCACTTTATCTTTAAATTCTCTTAAAGAACTCATGCAGTTTGGTATTACTCCTCAAAAAGTTGAGCTATCGACAAAACCTACCACAATGCAGGAAATTAAAGATGTATTGAAGACTTTGAACCCATTCAAGGCACCTGACCAAGATGGTTTTAATTCTCAATTTTTCAACAAAGCTTGGCATATGATCAAGCTTATAGTGATAAATGTAATTGTTGACTGAACTTGACAGGACATTTATAACATTTATTCCCAAAGGTGGTGAATAGGTTACTTTTATCTGATTTTAGGCCAATTTCATATTGCAATATAGTGTATAAAATCATATCCAAATTGCTAGCTCAGATATTAAAAAGTATTTTGCAAAATTACATTGATTTCAGCCAAGGTGCCTTTATACTAGGTCAGGTTATAGGAACTAATAAACTGTTGCTACAAGAACTTATTAGTGTAAGGCCCCAATATATACCTTAGAAGCATATAGCATGTCAGGGTGTATTAAGAAGTGAATATAAAGAATTAAGTACATATAAGCATTTTAAGGGACATAATGGTAATTAATTTAAAAGATAGGAGTAAATTGGTAATTTGTCCATTTTTACATAGACGTGCATAATTATACTTCAAAGACGAATTAGAATGAAATCGATTGATGATGTTATGTGTCAATATGGGAACTAAATGAAGAAGAAGGATCAAATATGAAATTTGTCCATAGTCAACACATGATCCAATAGGATTGAAGCATATGTGTAATTATAGAAATTGCATGAAATGGGTATATAAAAGAGGGGAGAGGGACTGTACATTTTAGGTTTTTAATCCCAAATTTTCCTCTTCTCATTTCCTGTCCATTTGTATAGAATTGGTTGAATATGAAAAGAGAGTAAAGTTTAGTGTCATTTTGTTGTAGATTCACTTGAACTAGTCTCATTGTTTTGTCCATAACTCAGTCTACAAACCTTAACATTGGGTGATTGAAACTAGAGATGAAACTTAAGGCATATAAAAAAATATCTAGAAGAGACACTTGTAGCACACCACTACCATAGAGCATATGCTCAAACATCCAGAGGACATTTAAGAACATACCCTATGAAAATGTCATGTTAGAGCGATTACATTAACTTATTATAGCATCATACAGAACACAAGTATTCAAAAGATCAACTTTTCCTATTTCATTCTCAAATATAACTTACATTGTAACATAGCACTTCATAATCCATATATTTACATTAAGAAAAACATCTGAGAGTTTACTGCTCTTTTACAAAATATTCTATATGAAATGAGAAAAGTAAGTAAACATAATCTACTAGGATCCTCAGATATCAGCTGACCGAACCTTTTAGCTATTCTTGTTTCCACAATTGATAATACTAGACTTTTACTAGAATCCCTTAGTAGCTAGATCTCCCTTGTACTTGAAAATCATTGTTGCAATTTTGATAAGTTTGCGAACTCAGTAAGTGAACCATTATCGATGTGCTTACTTAAGTTAGAACACAATTATCACAAGTATAAACTAAATTCATAAGTGTATTTCCTAATTCAACAGATGTATCACATCACTCAATATTGAATACCAGATCACAATATACATCATATTCTAGTAATACATCATGAACTACAAACATTTCATATAATCAGTTTAGAATAATCCAATCATTTCAATCATTCATATCATCAACATATACACAAACATTGCATATCACTATATCATCACAATTCAGTAATTCTTTAATAATTCAGTAATTCTTCACAATCATTCACATTATACATGTAAGAATATATATATAGATGCAACTGACTCCACTTTAGTTTTTACATTACTATGACTGAGCGCCTATTTATTATCCCATATCTATTGTGGATACCAGGCTCATTATTAACTAAGCCTATAGCTCTTTATGCACATTTATGAGCTTTAAGCTCTTTTTCATACTGGCCACTTTAGTCACAACTCCTTCACCTGATCATGTATAACAAAGTGATGGAATACATCAATTCATATAATATGCTGTCAACACTTTCATTCAATGTGCATAGTCACTTATCGCATTAATCATATATGATATTGGCATTTAACATTCAGTTGAGTACACATTTTTCGTATTCACATATAATCAGAAAGCACTTCCAATACAATCTTAAATATCGAACTCCTCAGACCTTCAATATCTGGAATTAACACAATCATATCAATAACAGTTCAATATCTAAAAGTTAATCAAAAACAATTCAATAATAGTGAGAAAACATCTAGGTTAACTCATAATACACTCTGAATAAGCTATTTCCTTGATAATCCGGCAATGTCTGGATGCTGATGATCAATTTATGCTTCTTTTGTCATGCAATACACACATATATTTCACACATTACTAATTTTATCAATCATATGAATATTCAATCATGAATATATATATATATATATATATCTGTGTGTGTGTGTGTGTGTCATGTTTAATGCATGTTCATTTAACCTTTCTGGGTATATAACTATTCCTAAATTTTGAGCATTCAAACATCGTACTTTGTATACTACCATTTCGTAATCAGGTTTATACCTTTAAATTAGCTTGATTTACTCCAAATTCATCAATCATACTTTACACTTATCCTTGAACATTTCCATGATCCAAAAGCCTCTTATAATACCCACACAATTGGTTCTTTAAATATGGAATTTTAGCAAGCTAAATCTATATATTCAGCAAACTTTTTCCAACAACATATACTGATACATTCACCTAATTATCATTCATAATTATCTTATTTTCTTCAGTACTCATTCATCCATACTTTCTACACATTATTCATGTCTTAAAGATCATGTTTGCATTAAACGAACTCATTTATTCCTTTAACAAATCAGAATTTCTAGATTTGAACTCAACTACATCAAAACAGTCCATTCTTTAGATTATGACATCAATTAACTACCTAAACTTATCATGATCTTAACCAATTAATCAAGCAACAATCTAGGTTCATTCCTAGCCTTAGTCAAATCCAAATATACCAATTTAGAGTGAAATTTCTCAACTGGTTCAACATGTACACAAGGCTAAAATTAAAATTCCAAAATTTATCATCAACATCACTAATGTGTGTAACTTTTCTACCTTTAATACCTCACGAATTTAACAAGCTTAAAGACATCACTAACACCTGAAAATTTCCAGATTTCATGTCCCTTAAGGTTACTTCATTTCAAGTTAATTTAACTTCCATATTGGTTACACTAAGGCTTACAAAATTGTGTTCACTTATGTCATTAACATTCATTGTTTTACAAACGCACTTAAAACTCAAATTTTCCATATTTGAAAGAACCTTAATAACACCTATCTTTAGCATGAATTCCTTATGAATTATACTTCAATTACTAACTTAAATCATCCATACAACAGTCCATAAACTACCATTTTTGTATATGCAAAAACAGACCAGAAAAGTACTCATTCATTCTTCATTTTCGAGCACATCTTCAACATCAACATCATATACAATCTATCCTAAATCAATCATCATAATCTTTCTATTATAACACGCCACAAAGAAAAACACTTTACTTACTTATTTAGCTTCCAATTCCAATTAAATTCATCAAGTCTACCTAGCCCTTTGATAGCAGTTTTCTAATATGTGTAAGTTTTAATATTTAACCTCGATAATCCGCAAGCATACGGGTGTTTCTTGTAGTACCTAAGGTGTCAATCTCACGAGGAGGGTTAATCTAATCCTAAAATCTAAGGCTACACAATGCGCAATACTTAAAATACAACTAAACTAAGGCAAAAATTTAATTCAATCACGCAATTCAAATCGAATAATTAATTACGAAAATACTAACAAAATAGTAGTTGCAACGCACATTCAAGAATCGACCTAAAGAAACTATCAATTGAGAGAAAGAGGAATTTTATCTATCTTTAATGCTAACCTAATTGATTATGAATTTACTAGATTATTGGTTCTGGATGATCCTAGGGTTGATTACTATCTCTCGAGTTACAACCATTACTCCTAATTTATTTATGGGAATTACAATCTATCGATTTACAATCTATCCAAAACTCTAATTAGGTCTATAGTTGTCCAAAAAATATCAAGAACCTACAAGATCTCTCTTCATACAATTTTCTAATTTGATTTAATTCTCGTTCTGTTAAATTACCTAACTCTCGTTAGCCCAATTTAATTATTTTTCACTAGATTTACCCTCTCAATTTATCACCGAATTATCAATTATAGAAATTAAATCACAATAAATCGAGTAAAAATACAAACAATCAAATTTCATTACATTAAAGGTAAAACAACCTGAAGGTGAGTTTGGATATCCTTAAAATTCAGACAATCCTATCATCAACGATTATTCCAATTCTATCCATTAATAAAATTGAAAATAAATTGAAAACAAGATCTGAACGGATGATGAAGGCAGTAACGTCAGCAAACCTCCTGTTATGGGAAGTACTTCATGTCATCTTCTTCTCCACGTCTCTCTTCCTTCTTCTCTTTCTCAATCTCTCGATAAAATCTCTCTAGGGTTTCCCAATGGTGGCTGATGCAAGGCTCCTTCTACTACTTTGTCTTATTCTTTAAATACCTTTTGTGTTTTGAGCAGCCCTATGGCTTTTTGAGGTCAAAAAGTTCCAATTTTTTTTTCGAAACTTGACATTTTTACTTGTTTGTGCATTTGCCTGACGCAGGCCACAATCGTGACCCTACATCCTATGATCATGGGCAACATTTGGGCCTTCTGTCATGATCGTGGCATATATGTAACATCACGTTTCCATACTAAGGGTTAGAACCTAAATTTATGTAAATGAGAAATAGCAATGAGAGATTAGAAAAATGCATTTCCTACTCATGCATAATATTAGTATACAAACACGTGAATTTGATTATTTTGCACACATTTCAATGACTATACATGACTCATTTGACATTTTCTAGGTATAATTGATATTTAATGTGATTATAATGTGAATTGTGGATTGTGTGTATTAAAAATTAAGTTGGTTTGTGTAATTAGTGATTTAGAATTTTTAGTGAAATATGGAAAATTTATGATAATTATGAGTATTTTTGGACTAGGAAAAATGTTGTCCCCTGAAAAGTTTTCGTTGAATGAAGTATGATAGTTTATAGAATAAGCATGAAATTTGAATTTTCGCCTTAGAATGAATTATGAGGTCATAATAGAATTATTTATTGGACTTTAATTATTTATTTCAATGTTAGTAGGATTT
>JAOQMS010027290.1:0-15170 GCA_027563885.1 Erythroxylum longipes | reverse complement strand
ATATATAACACTCACACAAATAAAACCAAACTCTTTTGTTTTATTAATAATAAATATTTTCATTACAAAACTGTAACCGAAGAAGATAAAGTTACATGTAAATACACTTGCTTTCCAGGGCACTATATTTACATAACTCCAACAATTAATTCAAAAAAATATTCCATTTCTAAACGCCTTCCCTGTAGGCTTCCACACTTATTTTTGTTTCATGTTATGTGGTTTCTAGGACCCTAACTTCATCTTCTACTAGCTGCAAATTTTCACTGTATTTCATTACAAGAATAATTTCGGGCTGGTTAGTAAGAGTGTCCATAGCTACATACACTTTTGCAAAATTGATTCTCTTTATTTCAATAGTGGCTTAATCTAAGCACACAGCTCTCCCTATGAAGCTTACAAGATGGCTCAAACCTTCAGTTTTCCAGCACTCTAAAGGTATTCATGAATGAAAATCCACAATGGAATATTGGGTGATTTAATATCATGAAAGCTGACTTTAGGTCTCCACGACTGAATAAGGAAAGGTTTGTTATAGATGTGCCAAGGTCCATCTTTAATCAACTCATTCACCGAATTAATGACATTGAATTTGAAGAAAAAGATATCTTCATTATTCAAAATAACATCAGTCAGGCCATATTGTTTCCAATTACTCCAAGCCCAGGTTTTTATGGTTATAAATGATACCCTCCTATCAAGAAAAATTCCAACCAACGTGGATTGCCACTTTTGAATACCAACTTGAAGAATGGATGCAGGAGGAGCGACAATAAGCTTGTCAGCTAAAGGACCAAGTAGACAGTAGGACAATTTAACCTTAGGGTTGAGGTTGCTAGCTACTTGCACCCAGGATCACTTATTGTGAATATGAGGAACAGTTAAGGATTCTGGTTTATTAAAAGAAGTTGCTGCTATTTGGGAAGGGTTATGAGGTGCTTTAAACATGGTTGGAGTGGAGGGTGTGAGGAGTGGGAATAGTTTAGCAAAAAGGAGGGACCTGTTAAGATAGATGGCAAAGCCAAAGGGGATAAAAAATTTTAAGATGCACAACTAGAATGAAGATGAAATTGTGCAAGTTAGAATTAGAAGCAATAAAGGGCATAGGATTGAAGGGAGCACCTGAATATAATGCTTTTGAGATGGAGCAAAAGTTGGCTACAAATTACAAGCAATCAACAGAAAATCAGCTACTGGGAGCTACACTACCATTACTACTCACCCACACAACACCTCCCACCAATGTGAGAACTTCAATAGTGGTAGATTTGAAATTTAGTCAGATCAATCTATCATCTTTAGTGCTTTATTCGGATTGGTTTGTCGTATATGGGTAAGAAGCGACTACATTTACAAGTAAAGAAGTTTCGATGATGTTTTTGAGGTGTTTCATGTTGTGACAAGAAGTAGACATTTAATATATTCTTCTGTGGTAGAAATATGCAATTATAATGGAACTCTTTTTCTAGGCATGAATACTGGAGGTTTGGTTTGGTATTCCTTGATACCACCAAAAGCTGTTCAATGCTTTTTCTCTTATTGGAATTCTTCAAAATTCTTTAACCCTAATAAGCCTGAGAATTATTTTGTTTTTCCTACCAAATTAGTAATGAATCTTCTCACATAGTTTACTTAGCCTATCACTCCTTCTTATTTTGAGGTGGTTTTGTTTCGAGAATGGATTTTATGCTTTATTCTTATCTAAGTCAATTCTTGAACTGGAAACCCTAGGAAGTTCCCTACTTTCAGTCCAACATCACACTTTAGGGGATTCAAACTTAAATTGTGCATTCTCATCCTACGAAAGGCTTCTCATAAATCTTTAATATGATATATAATTTTCTTTAACTTTATGATAATATCATCTATGTAAACTTTCAAAGTTCACGTTATCAAATCACGAAAAATGGCATTCATGGCCCTCTGATATGTGTCTCTTACATTATTGAAAGGTATTACAACCTGCTTAAATGTCCCAATTGTTCCTGGACGTCTACAAGATGTTTTAAAAATATCATTTTTAGTTGTAAAAATTTAGTTGTAACCTAAAAACAATCCATAAAAGAGAATAAAGAATGTCCGAGCATTGCATTTATTAAAGAATCTGCAATTAGCATCATATAGGCATCCTTCGGAATGGTTGCATTTAAATCTCTAATTCACACAAATTCTTATTTTCCCATTCTTTTTGACTATAAGCATGACATTATCCAACTACTCAGTATATTTAGTTAGTCTAATAAAGCCACTCTTATATAATTTTTCAATCTCTTCTTTGACCTTTAACTCAACCTTTTTTGACCATCAGCTAGGGCTTTGATAATGACGGCATAATTATAGCTTTATTAGAAGTCTATGTTCTACCAATGTTTTACTCAATCCTAGCATCTTAATATAGTCCTAAGCAAAACAATCTTTGAATTCTTTCAAGAGTTTTACTAGTTCCAAATTTATCTTTAAGTCTAATTCTTGTTAACAAAGACTGTTGAATTTTTCTGAATTGCATAAATTCACTTATTCTAACAATTATTGATTCTCACAATCATCAAACTTCTCAAGAGCGGATTTCAACTCTTGGACCTTATCATCAACCATTTGTGGTTCCTCCTCTTCTTTAAAAATCAATTTTACGTTATCACATCCATTTATTTCTTTTGAATTCTCTAAGATTTTTGATGTATTTGATATTTGATTTCTACAGCTAGAACTACTATCCTTTCCTTTCAAGAGAATTCACTCATCAGGTTCCTCTATAATATAAACTTTCATCGACCTAAAAACCAACATGTTTATGAATTTTTTAGCCTCCATCTTAATTTTTTCTTTTCCTTTCTTAAACTAACATGACTTCTGAATTTGCACTAACTTTACATGATCCATATAGAATTTTGCCTCTACTACATCAACTTGAGTACAGAATGGTAGCAAATCAATTTAGTGATTTTTACTTCATCTTCTTTCCATAAAAGTAAAAGCTGATGAAGGGTTGACATAATCTAATAATTGGATTGAATTTAATCTCACACTAGTAAGACTTTGTGGCTGGCAACGGTGTCAATAACAAATAATGCATTTAACAGAGTCTTCCTTCACATTATAATATTTATATGGAGCATTTCCCATTTCCTAATAGTTTCACCATTAAATGGAGCAATATATACTTTGGTTGGGATCAAGTTAGCATCATCCTTTCCAAAAGCTATCATCATTTTAGTCGATATAATGTTGGCTACTGACCGATTATCCAGTAAAACTCTCAAAGTTAGCCTTCCATTAATATGAGCCTTAATATATAGAGGTCTTATTTGTTATTCCATAACTTCATATGACTTTTCTAATATCAATTTCTAGGGAACTCCTGGTCTTATTGCAAGTACTGACACTGCATTCTCCTTTCTTAGGAGGGTTTCTGCCCTCTTTACACTAGATTTGCTAAGTGACTCTGGGAGCTTTATGAAAGGAATGATATGTGGAATTTGAATAGGAACTTTTCCAATTGTAATGAACTCATTGGAATCCTCTTTTTGGCTCTCAGAGTAAGCTAACTTCTTATAAAATCTAGGAACTACTTTTGTTTTATCTCGCTTTTCATTAATGACTTATAAACTTCCCTTTTTGTTGTTAGGATCTGTAGTACTTTCTTTAGCAAAAATGGATTTCACATGAGGTAGCTTTCTAGAAGTTGACTACTTTATTAATGCTGGCTTATTTTCTTAATCTTGGTAGCGGATCTCTATCATTGAAGCCGCCTTTTAATTAATGGTATCATATTCTTTACATGTATTACTTGCTGTCAATTTTAGGATGGTAGCACTCGTGGTGGTACTATAAATCTAGGCTATCTTCGCTAATAACTCGAAATTTTAAGTTTATATCTTTTCCTGTAAACTTGAGTGGATTTTAATTGGTAATTTTTTCTTGAAATTTCTACCTTCTTTTGAATTCTAGGGATTTGTCAACCTTAGTTCCCAAAGTTGGTGCTATAATTAGGAATAAAAAAACATGTTCTGGAATCCAATGTTGATGTTAAACGATCTTCTACAATTTTCAAATTCTTTTGACATATAACAATAGGCTTAAGCTAAATTCAGTGGCATTAACAGTTGTTACTAGTGGTAACAGGTCTTTATCTATCAGCATAGTTTGATTAGCCTCAATAAACATCATAATTCATTTATTAATCAAGTTATGGATAACATTCTTAAATCTCTATCAATTTGTGGAGTAGCTTTATGCATTATGATATTTGCAATAGTCTTTACCTTTGATTTCCTCTTTCATAGGACTCCAATATTATGGAGTTAAGGTGATAAAATTTTCATGAAAAAATCTCCTTCATTTTGAAGGTGTTAAAAGAGCATCGAACTTGAGTCAATAGTGCCTGCATTTTCTTTTTAACTTCTACGGATTTATGCTACAAAGAGGGGCAAACACAAGTTCTAGGAATGTTGACTTCAACTACTACCAAATTGTAAGAATTTGTCTCAGTACCATAAGTGTCTAGAGAAATCTTCTTACATAGACCTTCCTCTTTAAAAAGCTTTTCATATTTGGAGACTTATGTTGCCAATTCATAGAATCATGAAATTCCATACCTTGGAATTTCATTCATAATTTAATGTCTAGCCCTCTTTAAGATAATTTCACATATTCAATTTCTAAAAGCACAATTTGGCATTGACTTATTATTTTCTTGAAATAAGTGAGGAACATAAAAGCCTTTTCACTACTCTTTTGAGTGGCCCTTGATAATCTAACTATGATAACTTTGGGCCTAGTCCTAGAAAACTAGGTATGAAACAAAATTTCCATTTCAGTCCAGGGAAAAATAGAATTCCTAGGCAACAAATTTTGCTCAGTAAATTGTATCAAAGCTACAGACAACTTTGTCAACCTTCTTTGTTAATATTTTGATTGCGTTGATTATGGAGGCTGTGTCAGACTTCAACTCTGGAACTTCATTCATGCAAACAATGTCGTTCCATTATAGTGATTTTAGGTTCTTGCCTGTAGGGAAGTTAGCTGAAGATGAGGATGTCTTCTCAAGATTTTCTACCACCTAGGATACAAAGCCTTCATCCTATGTAGTTGTGTGGACTTCTTCCTTTATGGTTGGAGGCAAAATTATTTCTTTTCCATCATGTGTTCTTGGCATCATGGTCCCATCTAACATGCCAAATTGTCTAATTTTAATCTAGAATTTAGGCATACCAATGATCACTACAAGAAAAGAACCCCTTCTGTGACGTTTTAAAAATGTCGCAGAAGGTGAAAAAACGTCACAAAAACGTCGTGGAATGTGGTGTAAGTAAAAGGTTTCTGCGACGTTTTCCAAAAAACATCATAGAAAACACTGACATTTCGCGACCTTTATCTTTTAATTTTTTAAAAAATTTAATTTAATTATTATTTTTAAATAAATTTTTTTATAAATCTTATTTGTTTAATAACTATTCAATATTATTTATTTAATTCTTCAATTTTTTATTATATCATTAATTTTAATAATTATTCATGTATCACGAATTTTATACGTGCAAACAATTTATTATTTAATTGCAATTCACAAACATTTCATAATACACTAATTAATATAAAAATATGTTTATTATTTCTCGAAGTAAATTGAGCATGTATACAAAAAACTGAGAATTGTTCTATATTATTGATGCCATTTTACAAAAGAAAAAGAAAAAAGAGAAACTGGTAAAGAAACAAAATCTAAGCTTTCTTCCCCATCTTGATTTCTTTCCTTCCATCAAACTATTTTCATATACACCATTGCTTCGAAGGAATTATATGCTTTGAAACTCTAAAGTATGTCAAGCGCCTGTAGCCATATACATCTACCTGTAGCAGACACTAAGGTAAGAAGGTTTAGCAAATTTTTTGTAGTGTCAGGCATTTCAATCAAAGTTGATGAATTTAAGATAAATTACTCAGTTATCCATTTCACACCGAATCAGTCAAAGAGTATGTGTTACAGTATGAATGCATGCTTCCAAGTCATACTCCTTGGAAATCTCGTTATAAGTGTTCCTATATGATGGTTATACTGTACGAGTAAGGTAATTTAACTTATCGGCATTTTGACTAAATTACATTCAGATTGAACAGATCTTCAACACTGAAAGGGCATGACCTGGTCGATAGCACATGGAATTAAACAGCCGAGGTGATCTTTGCCAGAGAATAGGTGAGGGAATGAACTAGGAAATGATGGAACTGCCTGCAAAAATAACAAATAACTTTAACACACGTTCACTCTGTTTCGGGTCATATTCTTTCCGGTACTCTGATCCTCCATGGCAGAAGACAATGAGATCAGCTGGCCCATTTGACATCTTTCTCCTCCAAAAAGTCAGATAGTCCTGTTTTTTATAGGTAAAAGATTGTAAGACAGTTGACACTTAATAGCAGACACCATTGATAAAACAGTTCAAATTTTTAACACAGAAAAACAGATACCAAACTCACCCAGTTTCAACTGGGATTATGTCATTAAATATCTGCCACCAATATATTTCTGAGAAGATTTGGTAGAAAAGGAACTAATAATAAGAAATACTAAATAATATGTAACAATGGTAAAAACTGCGCAAATACGTTAGTCTTAACTGATAACATGGATCTATCAGTTCAATTTTAAGCAGAAAAAGAGATCCCAGTTTCAACAAATTTGGATTGGAAGTACCTCAATGACCTTCGATTGCAGATCCGGATATTGAGAAGATCTGGTGGAAGATGAACCAGCAGCAGATGCACTATCTTATGTAGACTTTGGATTAATGGTAGTTGTTCATGTGATGCCACCAAATTTAAGTGTAACCTTCTTCAGTTTATTCTCACATCTAACGCCATATGGAAAAACTCCAGAATGCACTGAACCACCTGAGGATTTCCAGTTAGCTGGGGCAAGAACACCTTCACTGCACCTTCTAGAGTCTTGTCCGCTGTGCCTCTGGTCATTATTGCCCCGAAAAGAACCATTATTGGAAGCTTCATCAGACTCCCCAAACAACCCTTCTTTATGCTTCACAATATTCTAGGAACATCAAAAATTGTCGATCTTATCAGCTGAAGAACCACATGAAATGAATTAACAAATTTCAATGAAATATTGAACCATTTCACAATTCTGGTATCATGAAATTTTGCTTACATTGTCTGAAGGAGGTGTAGATGATAAGGACGAAATATCATAATAGTCGAAAGGCAGCTAAGAGTCATTCCAAGGATGACGAGACGTATTACTTCTCTTCTTTCTGATGGCACTGCGTGCCTCACTAAATCCAAAACCATCCATAGTAATAAATTATGTGGGAGTAGAAGCCTTGGAAGCTGCAAGTTGAAAAAGAAGACTTAGCAACAAAAGATGTATTCAACAAATAGGGAATTATATGTAGCAGTACGATGGACTAAGCATAACTATGTGAAATCAATTAGCGCCCAAAACTAGTGATCCAACAGAACATCATAATATTTACTTGCACAAAAGATTTAGGCCAAATATATAACCAGCTGAAACCACTCAATACACATATGATATGAAGACAGTCGCTAATTTACAGTGAATAGTTTTGTGACGTTGAAAAATAAAGCTTGGATTGAAATCATTTTTCACTAAACAAACACTTGTCTACTTCTATAGCGTGAGGAAATGAAAGAACAAGATATGCAAAGACAAAGACATCGTTGATAGCTTTAATTTCTGAACAAAATCATATACATATAGTTTACATCCAAAACAAAGAGACTCTCAAAGATGAAAAGAGTCTCAGATTCACAAAAGTTGGGGAATCGATGGCAACTAAGAGCTCATAGAATAGAAGTTCTGATCGAACTAGCAAATCAAAGTAGATGGAAATAGGATTACAAGAAGAAGAAATCCTAATTTAACTTCTAATCCTTCGTACCCAACTAAAATGCGAAACAAAACCACCCAGACAAGATTTCCATAACATCGCAAACGGACGCGAGTGCATTTCCTTGGACGGAGGTGACGGACACGAGAAACGCGCCCTTGGCTCTGGCGCAAAGCACGAGGTAGAGGATCTCGTCGGTGTTGTCGGATTTACTGAACAGGACGAGGATGTCGTGGGTGGAGAAGGCGTTGATGTCACCGTGGAGGGCATCAAAAGGGGAGAGGAAGGCGGTGCGGAGATAAGGGTCTGGGAGATCTTGTTGGTGACGAAACCGGATTTCCCGATGCCAGAGAAGAAAATCATGCCAGAGGAGTCAAGAAGGGTTTGAGTGAAGGACAGGGTTTGAGAGAGGTCTAGGTTCTAGAAGAAGTAATTAAGGTGGTTCTGTTGGGATTTGAAGAGGTTGAGGAGGGTAGCTTCGTCAATCGGAGATTTGGAGGTGGACGGGAGAGGGAGGTCCATGAATCACGGAGGGAGAGACCCCATGGGATATTTCATATTTCTTCTTTCTGTTAGGATATAAGATCCAAAGGAAGCAGTAGTCTAAAAATGAACGTTTTATCTTACCTTTCTACGACGTTTTATTAAAAAAAAATATCGCGGTTTCTATTTCGCGACGTTTTATTAATAAAACGTCAAGGAAAGTGTCATAAATCCGCGACATTTTTATAAAACATCACAAAAAATTCAAACTTTTCGTGACTTTTTATTAGTAAAACATCGCGGATTATATAAATTTTTTGTAGTGGATGAATTCTCCTAGAATTTGTATCTAATTTTTTATCAAGAGATATAAATGAGCTTTGAAAAACTTAGAAAATAGAACTTCTAAGCTATCAAAAAGCTAAGATATGTTAAAATGAAATATAAAATGAAGAAAGCAATTAATTGTTGCAGAAGGGAATCACAAACTACAAAAGAGAATTTGATATAACAAAGATAAATTCCAAAAGCGAAAAAAGATAGAGAATAACAAAGTTTGTTTGAAATAGATTGATTATTTTCTCTAGAGATTGATTTTTGTTGCACTATGATTTTGTTGGTTTAAAAGTTGCTCTTATTTGTTGTCTAAGTATTGGTGATTTTATAATCATCTCACCCTTAAGCAATTTTTTGCTACAAGTGTCCACTTCTCTATATTTTAGCTAACTACTTGTCACTACATCTGTAACTTCTATATCTTAGAATTTTGCCTAAAGTAATTTCTTAACTTCCAGCGCACTTAGCTATATTTTTGTTAATTACCTTTCACCATTTTCTCAACTTCTATATTATAGACTCCCACAATTCACTATATTTTTCTCACATTTCTGAATTTTCGGTACTAATAGATTTTTAGTTAGGCATTTATTGAACTTCTACTTTGGGACTAACTTCAGGACCTTTTAAGCCATTCGTGCTTAGTTATTTTAAGCTATCAACAATACAATTAGCTAGAAAATCATTATCATTAATATCAACTCTTTGAGAATATTATATATAGCTCGCATTGTCAAATTCGACCTAGCATTGCAGTATGAGTTGTCCCATGTTGATTCAATTATTTAATGTTAAACATAGAGAATCATGTACTTGCACGAAGTACATTATTAATTAGAAATAAAAAAAGATGATTATAAAACGAGTTTCAGTAACAAGGGCACAAATACACGATATAAAAATTAATCGGGAGTTTCCGAATTCTGGTTACTTTTTTCAATCGACTCAGTTTCAAGTTTCAGTAACAAGCTAGCCACACCCACAAAAAGAATAAGAGCTGAAAGGATAATGAGTTGAACCGCTAATGTAGTTAGCCTGTACATCGTATATCATATTTTGCGAAAGGGTCCTGCATGTTATAACATAGAATTTAGGCCCGCAAGGCAGCAGAAGCCTTGAACTCCGACACATGGATAGGGCCTTACATCCCTCACAATTTATAACATGATCGTCTCCCTGTGTACCACAGAAACATGAGTACATTAAGTTCCAGTTACCTTACCTACTGTTTACGCCGAAAAATGGTTTCGACCCATTTTATTATTTTGGGCCGAAAATTCGAAGCTTAAAAAGAGCTCATAGTTCGAAGTCCAAAAGAAATCTACTGATCTTGGCCCATCAAAAATCCAGTGTCCAGCAAAGAGGAAAGCAGTAGAATTTAAGTTGGAGTAGGAGTTTTGAAGTCTAGGATAATGAGGAGATAAGAATAAAGTTTTATCCAAATCTTATCTCTATCTGGTAGGATAAAGTTTTATCCAAATCTTATCTTTATTTGGTAGGATAAAGTTTTATCCAAATTTTATCTCTATCTGGTAGGATAAAGTTTTATCGGATTACAAATTTAATCAAGGCTGGACACCCATCAGTTTTGGCTATAAATAGAAGTTTAGAAGCAGAAAAAAGGCTCTCCAACATCTCACATATCAAAAGCTTGGTATCCCAGCAAACCTATTAACTTGTTTCTCTTTTCGGCAATTCTCTAGTTTTTAGCATAGTCTTATCTTTTCAATTGATTCCAGCAATTTTCAATTTCTTAGTCATTGCGTTTTGCCAAATTGTTTATCAATAAAGCAAAGTTCTTTTCTGTTAGATTTTTGTTCCTTTCTAGCATACACAATCGTTTGATTAAAAGTCAGAAATTACGAGTCACCATATTTTTTTCCTTATTTCCTAGTTTAGAATCACTTTACATTCCTGGCACGCTCGCAAACATATTCACACCGTAACAAAGGGCTACGTGTTAACCTTTAATCAAAAATAAAGGCAAACATATTTTTGGCACGCTCGAAGGGACCACGCAATGACGAAAACACGATCTAGTAAGAGTACTGACATTTCCATAAGTGGAGGTGGTGATATGGAAAACGTTGCAACAACAACGCAGGAAGACCAACCTCAATCCGTTGAGTTAAGTCAAGCAAGCAACATTGAGATCCTTTTAATAAAGGTTCTAGAGGCCATAGAGAAATCGACAGCTAAAACGGACACTCTCTTGAACACTTTGGGGAGTAATCAAATTTTGGCCGCGATCAGTGAATCTGCCATGCTGGAGAAAGACAAAGGCATAGGCGAAGGAGGGTCAAGCAAGACACTGCATCAAACTGAATCATAGGCCAGTAAGCTACCCGTGGTCGCGGAAAATCAGTCAGTGACAACTATGGCCACTTCAGTTGAAAGTGAGGATTTGGTAGTCAAGGCTGCCAAATTAGGAGAAACTTCTCCTATGAAGGAGCTCGGGGGGGCAATCCACCAGGATTGACAGCCCCAACAAGAAGAAAAACCGGTGTCTACCTATCAGCCACCACACAAAAGGGACGAGGCACCAAAAGCTATTTTGCCTCCAGTGTCCATCAACAACAAGACCCCTGTTCAGTTCCACAGCTACACTGGACCAGCGACTCAACCTCACCTTTATGAAGAGGGAATGAGCTTAGGAGGCAACAGGAGTTTCGTGACCAACTATATGCAGGCCTTCCCAAAGGGTGCGGGTCACCAGGCAGTTCAGCAGCCGGTGACCATGGGCCAGCCAATGTATGGGCAAAACACTCAATTGATAGATCACGTCACCAGGGATGCATTGCGTGAGATTGCCCAACAGTTATATGGGCCCGGGTTTAATCAAATTGTTCGACCTGAATTTAGGAAGCCTTATCCTGAATTCATTGACAGGGAAGCTTTTTCCAGGGGTGTAAAAATTCCAGATTTTACATTATTTTCTGGAGAAGAGGGACAGTCCACCATCGAGCACATAGCGAGGTTTACCACTCAAAGCTCGAAATTTTCTAGCTACGAGAATTACCAGTATCTGCTTTTGAAATTGTTCCCAAATTCGTTAACTGGAGCTGCTTTCTCTTGGTACGTGTCACTGCCAAGAGACTCCGTGTTTGGTTGGGCATACATGACAAGACTCTTCCACGCTCAGTTTTACAGAAGTGAGCCCGAAGTTAGTATCGCGGATTTGTCCAAGCTTATTCAGCGTGTTGGAGAAAAGGCGGATGATTTCATTTCCAGGTTCAAGCGAATGAGAAACAAGTGCAGGATCAATATTTCGGAGACTGAGTTCGTGAAGATGGCGCAAAAAGGTTTGGACCTGAAGCTGAGGAAAAAATTTCAAGGCATAGATTTTAGAGACTTTTTCGAGTTGGCTATGAAGGTGACAGAATACGAGGAACTACTTAAAGAAGACAACAACCTGAAAAAGCAGACTATGGGGACTTATTTCAAGGAAGTCCACAACACTGAAGTGAAAGTTGCTATAGCTGCCGTATCTGATACTGGAAGCATAATATGCCCACACCTGGCAAAGATGCCTCCTAGAATGCAGCAAAATGGTGATAAGAGGGGGAACAAGTGCACCTTCGATGTAAGTAGAACATCTGAAATTTTCGACTATCTAATGAAAATCGATTTTATTTCTTTGCAGAAGATCACGTTTTGCCTACCAAGGAGGAGATGAAGGCCAAAAACTCTTGCAAATATCATAACGCATGGACATATTCCACCAACATGTGTTGGGCCTTCAGGAACGTGATTCAGGATCACATCAACAGGAAAATTCTCAAGTTCCCAGAAGAGGCAACACTCATTGACAAAAATCTATTCCCAGTGGGGTCAGTGAACATAGCAAGTGTTGACATGTAGAATTGGCTTAACCAAAAAAGGAGGCAGGAGAATACGAATCAAGTGTGGAGGCCGAAAGGGTGGAACATGTGGAAAAGGAGAGACGGCCTGACCACTACTTCTAAAAGACAAGAGAGAGTCAGTGCACTAGAAAGGATCGGTAACCGGGTCACCGGAAATAACAGTGAAGCCGATGCCCAGGTAGCCATCAGCCCTAGTGGTCACCTGAAATTTGTCAAGCCACCGATGCCAAAGAAAGATGGAGAGTGGGTTCGGATGGAAAGCAAAAGGAGAGATGAAAAGAAAATACTTACTGCTGCTCAGAAAAAAGCAAAAATGAGAAAAAGAAGGTGGTACTGCAAGAAGTTGGCTGAGAGACTGTTCCAAGAAAAAGAAGAACTGGAAATAAAACTTCAAATTCAAACCCAGACTCATTTGGTGGAGAAACAAAAGATGCTTGATAAAGGGAAGAAGTTGGCCAACATGACCAAACAGATGGTTGAGCACTGTGAAGAAGGAATTCAGAAGAACAAATTCAGAAGGAAGGCAACAGAGGATGGTGATATCGAGGAACAGGAAGAAAGTTACTTCAATGATGGTGATGTCCCTGTTTATTATATAGAAGCCGCTTCGGTGTTATTGTCGGCTATTTTCCGCCATGTTGATCTAAAGGACAAAGTGGAGGACAAGTCAAAAGATGAAGAAAAAGTTTGGGCTGTAAAAGAAGAACAAAATCCAGCGGAAAAATTCTCAGAGAAAACGCAAGAGATTGAGGAAAGCAAAGCTTTAACGTTCGATAAGCTGTTAACAGTAAATCACACTAAACCACTGTACATACAGGTTTGTGTCAACGGGAAGCCACTGAACAGAGTTTTGGTGTACAATGGAGCATCTGTAAATGTGATCCCCTTGAAAGTGTTATTAGGACTTGGGAAAAGAGAAGAGGATATCATTGTTACAGACTTAGTGGTGACTACAGTGACTAGGGACGTGGCAAGAACATTGGGAGTAATTCCGCTACAAATAACAGTGGGGAGTAAGACGTGTGTGTCTGCTTTCTTCGTAATCAACAGAAATGCAAGTTATAAGTTACTTCTGGGCAGAGATTGGATTCACGCCAACATGTGTGTGCCGTCTTCCCTTCACCAGTTCTTATTGTTCTGGCATGGTGACAACGTGGAAATGGTTAAGGCAGATAATAATCCTTTCAGCGCTGAAGTCAATTTGGTGGACGCCTACTATTACCATGGAGATACCACACTAATTACTTTTGAAGGTTTGGACAAAGAAGGCAGACCTATATTGATGAAATTTGCCAAGGACAAGCATTTGCTGCTCCAAACAACTGGTGCCAGTGAGAAGAATAAAAGCATCAGGCCCTTTAGGCCGATGGAAGAAGACGTTGGATAATCAGGCCAATGATTGCTCAAGAAAGTAAGGAAGGGTGGTCAATAGCTGCAAGGACCATCTAGGAAGCCATCAGGCCAGGAAACAATTAATGGCCAACTATGAAGTTGAGATTTTCAGAACAGAGTTAGTTTATAAGGGAGAAAACCTAGAAATAATAAGAGATGAAATAAGTCTGGAAGAGCTACAAGTCGCGCCATCCAAAATGAAAGATGAGAGATTTTAAGTAAAGGATCCTCTGGAAGAAATCAACTTGAATACTGCCGAGGATCCTAAAGTAACATACTTCAGTGGGCTTAATAATAAGGAGTTGCGTGAGGAAATAATCAAGCTACTCCATGAGTATAAAGACTACTTTGCATGGGATTATAAGGATGTCGAGACCCGCTCCTGGACCTTGACTTTCCATACAGAAACTCATATTACGTACTTCGGGTTTGTCGGTATAACTTTTGTTATAGACATCCAATTCAGGGTTTCTTTGGATAGATTGGCAGAGAACCTCAAAAGCTTCAACTTTCATGAAAACCTCGAAGCCCAAATTTATCTTCTGAGGGGTCAAAAATAGGGTAGAAGATAACCATGAATAGTAACGCAGACGATAGCGTAAACAGTAACACAGGGGATGCACTTCAACTTTAATAACTTCTTAACTCCTTCTTATAATTCTTGATCCATAATCTATCCTCTATGGTTGACTTTTATCTTCTGAGTTGACCCCTTATTGTCTGTGACTTATCGTCTGAAATCTGTGAACAGTAATACAGACAAAGTCTGTGAACAGTAACATAGATGAATCCTTGTGTACAGTACCACAGACGAAGTCTGTGAACAGTAACACAGACGAAGTCTGTGTGTACAGTATCACAGACAAAGTCTGTGAACAGTAACATAGACGAATCCTTGTGTACAGTACCACAGACGAAGTCTGTGAACAGTAACACAGACGAATCCTTGTGTACAGTACCACAGATGAAGTCTGTGAACAGTAACACAGACGAATCTTTCAAACAACATAACTCCTTAACTCCTTCTTATGATCCTTGGCCTATGTTTTATCCTCTATGTTCTTACGTCACCACAGATGATACTTTTACTCTTGATTCATCATTTCCTCTGTATTTTGACGTCATCACAGAGGATACTTCTCCTTGCCTCTGTATTGTGACGTCAGCACAGACGATTCCTTTCGTCTGTGTTTTTCACATGCAATCATTCCCACTCTTACGTGCTATTCTA
>JAOQMS010027164.1:0-15186 GCA_027563885.1 Erythroxylum longipes | reverse complement strand
TATATAATTTGGTCATATAAGCAGAAAGTAGACGAAGCAAAAGTAGACAAAACAGAAGCAGACGAATATTCAAAACATAGATGATGGCTAAAGGCAGAAGAAATATCAAAGGCAGATGGAGTGAAACACAGACAGAAGCAGAAGACAGACGATACTCCAAAAAACAAACAAAGTGTCTAAAGGCAGACGAAATCTCAAAGACAGATGAAGTGGAATACAGACTGAAACAAAAGATAGACGGAAGCAAAACATAGACGATAGGTGGTCACCATAGACGATAGGTGGTCAACACAGATGAAGGAAAGTCAACCATAGATGATAAGAAATACAGACGCTAGGTGGTCAACACAGACGATAGAATAGTCAACCACAGACGATAAAACACAGATGCTAAGTGGTCAACTCAGACAATAGAATAGTCAACCACAGACGATAAAACATAGACGTTAAGTGGTCAACTCAGACGATAGAATAGTCAACCACAGACGATAAAACATAGATTCTAAGTGGTCAGCTCAGAAGATAGAATAGTCAACCACATACGATAAAACACAGACGCTAGGTGGTCAACTTAGACGAAAGAATAGTCAATCACAGATGATAAAACGCAAACGCTAAGTGGTCAACTCAGATGATAGAATAGTCAACCACAGACGATAAAACACAGACGCTAAGTCTTTACAGACGAAATGTCTATGCTCCTAGACATCTCTAAGTCTTCATCAGCTCTCATATAAACACCTAAGTATTCATACATGCTCAGTGAAGAAACAGAGCATATCACCTTTCCATATCTAACTCTCTGCACTAATCATATACATCATTTTTATTTCTATTTCTACTCCAAAAACCATTTCACAACACCTGGTCACTAATAATCCATCAAAACCCAAATAACACCATATCCTTAAATTCTCATCCCTTTATCACAGTGTTAAAAAATATAATGATATGAAAATGACATTCTCATGTAGATGACAGTAACTCATCAGATTTATTTCAAATTCTCCAATACTAAAGAATTTAGTCACTACCTTCTTGTTGAAAAACTCCAAGATCTTCAACTATCCCCAAAACCTTAATTTCATGCTAACCAACTTCTGGTTTTTCTTAAGGCA
This sequence comes from Erythroxylum longipes, assembly GCA_027563885.1. Classification (NCBI taxonomy): domain Eukaryota; kingdom Viridiplantae; phylum Streptophyta; class Magnoliopsida; order Malpighiales; family Erythroxylaceae; genus Erythroxylum; species Erythroxylum longipes. Next base: position 14,068 of record JAOQMS010027164.1, on the reverse strand, counting down.
GAAGAAACACTTTAAGAGTAAAGGAAATGGTGAGTGGTATGAAGAATTAGAGTTAACTCTTAGAAGGAGTTTGATGGAAAACTCTGTGTGTGGGAAGAAATTCGGAGAAGATGATAATAGGGAAAGAATTTAGGAAAAGTACCAATCCCCCCTTTTTAACTCTCAGATTACCACATAATAAAAGCAACTTTACATTTGTCACTTTCCTAAGGTCTAAGTTCTAACTTAGTTTCTTTTGAACCAACTCCATCTAACCCTCATCTTTACAATCCAACTATCTCCAAATCTTCATTTGATTTATTCTCTCCTTTTTCCTATTTTCCATAATATTTTAAAAATCACAAAATAAATCCTAAGTTCACCAAAATTCATAAATCTCATAATTCTACTAACCAATAATATTTTCAATGCAGAAACATTCAAAATTCTAAAAAATTCACAATTCAATCCAATTATACCTGGAATTATTCATGAATGCATGTACACTTAAATTCACGTGCATAAAAGTTCACTATTCACTTGTATGAGCATGTCATATTATGCATGAACATAAAAATGCATCTCTTGCCTCTCACTGACCACTTCTATTTACTATTCTAACCCTCCCATAGGTAATGGGATGTTACAAAAACAACTCATGGGCACACTTTCGGTGGGAAAAATTGCCCGTTGACATAAGTTTGACGGAGAAAACCACTCGTTTGCATATGTTTGGTGGAGAAAATAGTGCATTGGGGCTCATTTGGAGGGAGAAACAACCTGTTGGCATAAGTTCGACGGAGAAAATTACCCGTTGGCACATATTTGGTCGAGAAAACAACTGTTGGCCCACCTTTTGTGTAGAAAATAGCTCATTGATACAATTTTGATGGGAAAAATATCCCATTGCCATAAGTTCGGCAAAGAAAACAGCCCATTGGCGCACTTTCAGAGGGAAAAATGGCCCATTGGCACACAATCAATGAAAAATAGCCTATTGGCAAATGTTTAGTGGAGAAAATAACCCATTGGGACACATTTAGTGCAAAAAAAGAGCCCATTCACAGGGCCACTGGCACCTTCAATGAGAAAATAGCACATTGGCACACTTTCAAAGGGAAAAAAATAAAACATTCACAAGGTCGTTGGCTGCCTTTAGTGAGAAAACAGCCCATTGGCACACTTTCAATGCAAAAAATAGTTGTTGGCATACGTTCATTGTAAAAAATGGCCCATTGGCACATGTTTAGTGGAGAAAACTACCCATTGGGTGACATTCGGTGGAAAAAGGCCTATTGACCCTCGTTGGGCGCTTTTGGTGAGAAAACAACTCATTGACACACTGTTGGTGGGAAAAAGAGCTCATTCGGACCTTTGGTTCAGAAATAACTAGTTGGTGCACAATCGATGGATAAAAAAACCCATTAGGACATATTTAGTTAGAAAAACAACCTATTGGCAAGGTTACGAGGCACCTTTAGTCAGAGAATAGCCCATTGGTATACTTTTCAGGGGGGAAAAAACCTCGTTCACTTGGCTTGGGTTGAGAAAGTAACACATTGGCACATTTGGTTAAGAAAACAATCCATTCAGTGGGAAAAATAGTCCATTCGTAAGGTCGTCGAGCTCCTTCTGTGAGAAAATAGCCCATTGGCACACATCCGGTAGAGAAAACAACTTCTTGACACACTTTTAGTGGGAAAAATATCCCATTGCCATAAGTTCAACAGAGAAAACAGCCCGTTAGCAAACATTTGGAGGGAAAAATGGCTCGTTGACACACATTTGATGGAAAAAAATAACACATTGGTACACATTTAGTGGAGAAAATAGCCCATTGGCAAGGTCGCTGGGTGCCTTCGGTGAGAAAAGAACCATTGGTGCACCTTCAGAGGGAAAAATGGCTCGTTTTCACTCATTTAGTTAAAAAAACAACCTATTGGCAAATGTTTGGTAGAGAAAACAACCCATTGGACACATTCAGTAGGAAAAAAAACAACCCATTCATAAGGTCACTGGCACCTTCAATGAGAAAATAACACATTGGCAGACTTTCAAGGGGGAAAATAGCCCATTCACAAGGTTGCTGGGTGCCTTCAGTGATAAAATAGCCTATTGACACACTTTCAATGGGAAAAATAACCGTTGGCACACATTTTTTGCAAAAAAGAGCTCGTTGGCACACGTTTAGTGAAGAGTGTGTCAATGGGAAAAATAACCGTTAGCACACGTTTGTTGCAAAAAAGAGCTCGTCGGCACACGTTTAGTGAAGAAAACTACCCATTGGGTGACAATCGATGGAAAAAAGCCCATTGACCCTCGCTAGGCATCATCAGCGAGAAAACAACCCATTGACACACTTTTGGTCAGAAAAAGAGCTCATTTGCTTACCTTTGGTTCAAAAAATAGCCAGTTGGCACATGTTCAGTTGATAAAACAGCCTATTGGGACACGCTCGATTGAAAAAGCAACCTATTGGCAAGGTAACAAGGCACCTTCAGTGAGAGAATAGCCCGTTGGTGCACTTTCAAGGGGAAAAAACATCATTCACTTACCTTAGGTTGAGAAAATAGCCCATTGACACACGTTTGGTCGAGAAACAACCCATTTGGACACATTTAGTTGGAAAAAATAGTCTATTTGCAAGGTTGTTGGGTACCTTCAATGAGAAAATAGCCCATTAGCACACGTTCGGTGGAGAAAACAATCCAGTGGCCCACGTTTGGTGGAGAAAACAATCTAGTGGCCCACGTTTGGTGGAGAAAACAACTTGTTGGCACACTTTCAAAAAGGAAAGATATCCCATTACCACAATTTCTATAGAGAAAACAACTCGTTGGCAAATTTTTAGAAGGAAAAATTGCACGTTGGCACACACTTAATGGAGAAATAGCCTTTTGGCATATGGTTAGTGTTGTAAATAGCCCATTAGCAAGGTCGTTGGGTGCCTTCCGTGAGAAAATAAACCATTGGCAAATTTTTCATTGGAAAAAGAGCCCATTGGCATACCTTTAGTGGAGAAAACAGATCGTTGACACAAATTCGATAGAGAAAATAGCCCGTTTGCACATGTTCTGTGTAGAAAATAATGCATTGGGACACATTCGATGGGAAAAACAACCCATTAGAAAGGATGCGGTGCACTTTCAGTGGGAAAACAACCCATGGGCACACTTTTGGTGGGAAAAATAGCCCGTTAGCATAAGTTCGATAGAGAAAACCACTCGTTGGCACATATTTGGTGGAGAAAACAGCGCATTTGAACACATTCGATAGGGGAAACATCCTATCGGCAAGGTGCCTAGGGAAAGAAAACAACCCATTGGAACAGTTTTGGTAGGAAAAACAACCCATTGGCATACATTCAATGGAGAAAACAACCCATTGGCCCATATTTGGTGGAGAAAACAAATTATTGGTACACTTTTAATGGGAAAAATTTCCTATTGCCATAAGTTCGATAGAGAAAACAACCCGTTTGCAAACTTTTGGTGGGAAAAATGGCCCGTTGGCACACATTTGGTGCAAAAAACAGCCCTTTGGCGCATGTTAAGTGGAGGAAACAACCCATTGGCAAGGTCGCTGGGCGCCTTCGGTGAGAAAAAACCATTAGCACACTTTTAGACGGTAAAATGGCTAATTTACACACATTCAGTGGAAAAATAGCCTGTTGGCACACATGCGGTGGAGAAAACAACCTATTGGGACACATTCGGTGTGAAAAACAGCCCATTAGTAGGTCACTAGGTGACTTCAATGAGAAAACAACCCTTTGGCACATTTTCAATAGACCCTCGTTGGGTGCCTTCGGTGAGAAAACAACTCATTGACACATTTCTCATTGGCAAAAGAGCCTGTTGGTGTACCTTTAGTGGAGAAAACAAATCGTTGGCACACATTTGGTAGAAAAAATAGCCTGTTTGCATATGTTTGGTGTAGAAAATAACCTATTGGGACACATTTGGTGGGAAAAACAACCCATTGGAAAGGATACAAGGCACTTTCGGTGGGAAAACAACCCATAGGCACACTTTTGGTGGGAAAAACAACCCGTTGGCATAAGTTCGGTAGAGAAAACCCTATCTTGGCACATGTTTGATGGAGAAAACAATGCATTTGAATACATTTGGTGGGAGAAATAACCTATCAATAATGTGCCTAGGCACCTTCGGTGAGGAAACAACCTACTGGAACACTTTTGATAGGAAAAACAACCCATTGGCACACGTTCGGTGGAGAAAACAACCTGTTGGCACACTTTCGGTGGGAAAAATATCTCGTTGCAACAAGTTCGACAGAGAAAACAACCCCTTGGTTAAACTTTATAGGGAAAAATGGCCTGTTGGCATATAATTGGTGGAAAAAACAACACAATGGAACACGTTCAGTGGAGAAAACAACCGATTAGCAAGGTCGCACACTTTCAAAGGTAAAAATGTCCTGTTGGCACACATTTGGTCAAAAAAAATAGTTTGTTGGCACATGTTTGGTGGAGAACACAACCTACTAGGAAACAATTGGTGGGAAAAAATAGCCCAGTCATAAGGTCGCTGGGCATCTTCAATGAGAAAATAGCCCATTGGGACACTTATAGTGTGAAAATAGGCCCGTTAGCACCCTTTGAGTGGTAAAAACCGCCCGTTGGGACACATTCGATGGAGAAAATAGCCCATCAGTATTCATTCGATGGAAAAAGAGCAAATCAGCAAGGTTGTAGGGTATCTTTGATTAGAAAACATCCCATTGGCACAATTTTGGTGGGAAAAAGAGTCTATTGGCATACCGTTGGGGCAGGAAACAACCCGTTGGCTCACATTTGATGGAAAAAATAGCCTATTGGGGAACATTTGGTGGGAAAAAAAACCTATGAGCAAGGTTGACATGGACCTTCATTGAGAAAATAGCCCATTGGCATCAATGATGGGTAGGTTCGGTAAGCAAACAACCTATTCGCACAATTTTTGTAGGAAAAACAAACCATTGACACAACTTTGGTTGAGAGAACAAACCATTAGAACACAATCAGTGGAGAAAACAGCCCACTAGGACACATTTAGCAGGAAAAATAGCCCATTGGAAGGTCACTGGGCACCTTCAGTAAGAAAACAATCCATTGGAGCACTTTTGGTGGAAAAATAGCCTGTTGGCACACCTTTATTGGAGAAAACAGCCAGTTGGCACATGTTCGGTGCAGAAAATAGCCCATTGGGACACATTAGGTGTGAAAAACAACCCATTGGCAAGGTCGATTGGGGCCTTCAGTGTGTAAATGTTGATGGTAAAACCTATCTACCTGTTTTAAGATCAAAAACTGCAAGTGAACGGGTCATGACTTATATTTAAAAAGAGCAGATATCAATCCCATAGGGATTGACACCCAGACACCACTTAATTTAGATAAGAATTTTTCTAAGAAACAAAATTATTGAATGCAAATAATCTGAAAAATTAAATTAAAATTAAAAGACTAATAACAAACACTGAACAATACTAATATGCAAAAAAATTGGAATTAAAAAATCTAAGGACTTGAGATTACTTTTTTTTCCCTATTTTGTCTCCCTCATATTTTATTACTAGAATTATGTCTCACCTAAGATTTCCGAATGTATTAATTACCATCTCTTAAGGTTTAACTAATCGTCCCTAATCGAATTAAAGGGAATCAATTGGACGATCTCTCAACCTACCCAATGACTCTACTGATTCAACTAGTTATTAAACTGTCATATATGGATCAACTGACTTCGTCGAGATCTCTCTTCTAACTAATCAATTGACATGATGATTGTAAGTCTATAGGTCTCTAACTTTTGTTGAACAATCCTACATAATTAATCTCACTAACTCTCTCGATTTACTGCAAGATAACAAATAAAATAACCAATCATCAAAGACAACTTCATTCAATTCAATACAATAAGAGTTCTAAGAAAATAGTTTAAAAGCAATTCTAAAACTATATCAACATAACATGGTCTCCATAACATAATCAACATTCAAATAAACCATTTACAAAGAATAGAAGAAGTAAAATTGAATAAGGAAACTCCTTTTCTTTACCAAAGTCTAGAAATTTTGTTGTTGATGTGCTATTTTCTCCAATCTTGATGATGATCCTTAACTTCAATCCTTCCTTAAGGCTCCAAACTTGTGTTCTTCACTCAAGGATAGTGTTTCTACAGAAGGGTTTCGTCTCCCCCTAATATGGTGGCTTAATTATCCTTTAATATTCCAAAAACCTTAAGTTTAATGAAGCCCCGCATATTGTCTCAGTTTGTAATTCCCACGATCATGGGAATTGGCCATAGAAAACTTCCTCTTTCCTTTTCCTCTTTGATCTCTAGCTCAATCTCCAAGTTTCTTAATCTTCATACCTACATAAAAAATAGTCAATTCTTACCCTAAATTAACATCAAACATAAAAGAACAACAATGGAAATCAAACTAAATGAAAACACACAAACTGAATCCTAAACAACAACAATAATCAACAATTATGCAAGAAAACACATGCCAATTACCTATAAAAACATATACTAATGCATAACTATCAACATCCCCACACTTAAATCCTTGATTGTCCTCAAGCAAAATAAATGCACCCACTCAATTCCATCACTTCATTTTCACAAAGATCAAAACATACAATCCCTTAAATTTAAGCCAACTAAAATATCAAGTTAATACACATAACATGACTACTTTTTCATTGGTGTATATAAGCAAACTCAACAATTAACATTATCACTCAAGGATAAGTAAAGATGCAAAATGAATTTTCCTTACGGTTTTCACTCATTTATCTTAGGTGTTTGATGGCTATTGTTTCACTCAAACTTCCTATAGGAAACTATACTACCATAGGCTTGCTAATACATAAATTCTCCTCTAGAATAATTGCAAGCATAAATAGATTAAAAGGACTTGTTTAGGGTTGTAATATGGTAAGGGTTAAGTGGGTAAAGAGGGAAAAAAGGTTAAGCATAAGCATTAGTAAAGTAAAAAGCTGATATAAAATGGGATACAAAAACATAACTCCGAGATATACAAATGTAACTAATATTTTGAACTTGTTAATGCTACTCACTTGTTCTTCCTTTTTTTTCTTTTCTTTTTCAAATTTTTTCTCATTTTTCTTTCTTTTTTTCATCATACATGGAAGAACTATGAATATAATAACAGATAAATACAATGTAATCTATAAGCAGAAATATACTTAACTCATCTCGGTAAAATTTTCACAACAATCCCAACTAATGTATTACTTAATACTCTACTAAGGTTGTGAATGGGTAGGTTAAAAAGGTTAAAGGTTTAAGTTTTAAGAAGCAAAAGGTTAAGGCTCAATGGGGGTAGTAAAGAATAATACAAAGGGTAGGTCATTTAAGCTAAGTGTTAACACAAAAAGGGCCTGAATCATCTCAATTAAGCATGCATCCAGTAGACTCAAATTGATTCAAAGTAAGTTTTGAAGGTAATAACCTAAGGAAGTATCACTTAACAAAGAAATAGAATGACTATAGATAGATTCGTATGGCTCAATCCTCATATTAGCTCAAATGAAAACTCTTTATGCATCTCTACACTACCTCATTGTTCAAATGCCAATTTGTGACTAAGCTTATATAACCAACTACTTTTCATTATTAAAGGGTTCACTTTCTACTTAAGAAGCCTAATCCGAGTTCAAGCATACATTCATGTAATTCCAACTAGAATGGCAGAATCTTATGGCAATTTAGAAAGATTCAAATGCGGTTCCGTTGCTAACACAAAACACATAATATGCCTAACCATGCATCCTATTTAACAAAATGTAAACAATGTAATTAAGAAAGTCAATATCATTTCCCCACATTTAAAGATCACATTGTCCTCAATGTGACAAATCAACTACCAAAGAAAGGGAAATGACATCAAACCATACAAAAAGAATTGAAAACCAACAAATGACATCTAACTAAACAAAAGAAAATGACATGAAACCCAACAAAAAATGAATTTAAACCAAACGAAAGAAAGGGCATGAAACCTAACAAAACGTGAAATGAAACCAAACAAAAGAAATAACATGAAGCCAAACAAAAATAAAACGAAATGAAAACAAATAAGAGAAAAACCAAAATTAAAAGTAAAAGGGTAATAAAAGCTTATTTGGATGATGGTGGCGACGATGTTGGTGAAGGAGCTCTAAAATTGTTTCTCGGAGAGAAGGTAAGGAACTGCTTCTTTAAGCTACACTGATCCTTATGAACTTTCTGCATTTGGGTCTCGAGCTCATTTATTTGGGATGTCATTTGTTGAGAATTGGCAGCCATCTGGTGAAGGATTTGTTGATATCAATCAACCTCCATTGGTGCACTGTCTTTCTCTGGCTCCGGAATTGCGCAAGATGTGGAGGATCGGGAAGTGGCTGTACTAGTTCCCCTCATGCTCCTCATTGCAGTATGCGTTTAAGGATTTCAGAGTTCCATGGAATGGAACTCCGAAATCTCAGAATGTCTTTAATACGATATGTCAAACATGTGTGGAGTTGTATGCAAATTCTCTATATTAACATTATAGAACACACCCAAAGCGGAAGCAATATGAGACATCCCAAAAGATGAACTCTTTTTATTAACCACACTCATTATTGAACAAAAATCTTATAAGGTGTATTGATTTTAAATTTTCGATCAATGCATCATAAGAAAAAGTTCTTTGGCTGAGCATTTATTACTTTTCTTTTTATTAAACACAGTCAGACATATAAATTTGTGTACAAGTAGATGTTTAACATTTGGGATTAAATAATTTAGTGCATTGCGTGAGTCAAAATGTTCTTCACCCATGAGAGTTTTCCAATAACAATCAACATCAAAATCAGCATAACCATCTAAAATTTTTGAATTTGGCAAATTGAAAGTTTCACACATGATAGGATAATCAAGTTTAAAAACATTTCCAGCTAACCTAAATCAAAACATATCCATTTTATGGTTGTACCAGACTGTTGTGAAAAACTCTAAATTTATAGTAGCATCAATAGGTACATCGCATCGAACAAACCTATTCCACCCAATATTTGCAACTAGTTGCTCAAGTTGTCGTCTCACTCTTATGTTCTTTAATAATTCAAAATCAAATTACCTAGAAGTCACTATTTCTCTATCCTTAAGGTCACGAAAACACATACCTTCTTCTTCCAAATAAATTGGGAAGGGAGAGTGGTAAGTTGCCACTAAATTGTGCTTACCTTCACTGGAAACTTGGGAGCGGAGTTCATCAACTGGCTTCCTAGCCATCAGGTTCCTTGGTGCCATTGTAAGAGGAAAATTTGCAAAAATGAGAGACAAAGAGTGAAATATGATTTTTAGAGAGAGAGAGCAAAATCTTACCCAAATCCTTGTGTTTTTGAATGATTAATGCATGAAACGATGAAAGGAATGTATGATTAATGAAATAGTTGAAGAAAATACCAAGAATATAGAGGAAAATTGAAGAGTTTTAGAGAGTGGGAGGAGAGAATTTTGTGGGCTAGAGAGAGAGGGAGTGAAAATTTGAAGAATGGGTGAGAGAGGAAAAGGGGAGGCAAACTTAAGTTTCCCTCCGGATGGAGTGGGAATTCCCACAATTCCCACGATCGTGGGATTTCTTTCTAGAAAGTTTCTGGAGAGATTTCCTATGGTCATGGGAATCATAACATTTCCCACAATCATAGGTTTTCTCTCCAGAAACTTTCTAAAGAGATTTCCCATGATTGTGAGAATTGGTGATTCTCACGATTCCAAACCCTCTTCCAAACTTCATATTAGTTGGCTATGATCCCACAACCTACAAACACATCAAATTCATATCATCATCAAGAATTTCTAAAAGAAAATAAGTTGAAATTCAAACAAAACCAAATTGAACATCAATCAAACTCAATTTAAACACATGAATAACTAAAGATCCAGATCAATAAATAAAGAAAAACACTTAAAAGGAAGTAGAATCCCATGGGTTACCTCCTATGTAGTGCTTCTTTGAACATCGATAGGTTAATGCTCTTTGATGCTCATGGTAGCTCAAATGACTAGTACGGTAGTAGCGCAGAAATTGATCTCAAACTCTGTAGATGAGCTACCCTGGTATAGACTCCACCTTCCTTGTTGTTTTCCTTCCTACACCTTCTCCCACGTGATTGTTTCTTCCTGGATGCATTCCTAAGGTCTTCGATATCTTCCCATCCTACTTGTATTTCTAATTCCTTGATATCCATTGGGGGTAATGGAGGATGATAGTCTTTCTTGGACACCTTGAAAGCTAATTTCTCCTTTCCAACTCTTAGTGTTACTTCTCCCCTATCCACATCAATTATCAACCGAGAAGTAGCTAGGAACTATCGCCCAAGAACCATTGGTGTTTCGTTATGTCTGTCATCTTGCTTACCTCAACCTCTTTAGAACTCCTCATTGCTCCGCTTTGAGATGCCTTCCACTGAGCAAAAATTTGATGTGGAAGTCCTAGTTGATGTTCCTTCATTAGCCCGCTTACTAATTCACTTGAAAGGACTTCTAAAACTGCTTGTCCTTCTCTCTTGACTCTGCCTCTTCATGCTCACTTTCCTTCTTCTCTGTCCGAGTGAGGGACATGGTTCTTTCTTTTAGGTTAACCTTAGTGTTGCTCGGTAGGCTACTTACATTTCTCAAAGATAATGCGTTAACAAGTTGACCTTCCTAAACCTCCAAGTTATGAGTCCAAGAGGCATTATTCTTCAAGATTTGGTCAAATTTGGCCTCCATCCTTTTTAACTCTCCTTTTAGCTTGCAAACATCCTCTTCTGATTTTCCTTTTGAGCTACCAATTTAGACCCCAGCACTTCCATCATCTTGTCCATCTTACTCTCCATCTCTCTAATTTGATCTTACTGGAATCCCGAAGGTCTTTGTGGTCTTGCTTGGCCACCTGCATTGTTAGTACTCTAAGAAAAAGTTGGATGGTTTTTCCATCTCGAATTATTAATATTAGAATACAGGTTATTACCTTGCTGTGGCTGACCTATGTAATTTACCTATTTAGTACCACCAGCTCCTAATAAGAAACACTCCACTAAGCCGTGGTCGTTCTACCCTACAATTCTCATTGAACTTGCGCCACCTTCATTGTAGATGGGGATGCTCCTTACATGTTGTTCAGCTGCTTCATAAGAGTCGTGACTTGAGCCTACAAGGTAGTAAAAGAGTCAATGGGTATCATACCTTTTTGTTCTTTCTGCCCCTGTCTGCTCCTCCCGCTTGATCATATGTAGCTGTTACTTGCCAACTCTTCCAAGAGATCATGAGTTGCTTTCACTGTCTTCCTCATTAATGAACCTCTAACTGTTGCATCAATGGTTCCTTTGGTGCTTGGATTCACTCTATTGTAGAACAACTAAAGCAGGAACTTTCTCAGTAGGTTGTGATGGGGACAACTCTGAAGTTCTTTAAATCTCTCCTAAGCTTTATAGAAAGATTCCCCATCGTTTTATTGGAAATTTGTAATCTCATTGATAATCCTCACTGTCTTCATTAACGGGAAATACTTAACGAGGAATGATTGGGCAAGCTACTCAAAGTTGTAATCTGGCCTGAATTCAACAAGTTGTACCACACTTTAGCCTGATCCTTTAACATAAATGAAAATAGTCTAAGCTTCACCACATCATCGAACATTCTGTTGAATCGAAATATGTCGCAGATCTCCAACAAATTTGTGTTGTGGGTGTTTGGATCCTGATTAGATAGCTCGTAAAACTGCACACTATTTTGTAGAATGTTGAGTAGTGGGCTTTATCTCAAAATTATTTGCTTAGACCACCAGTCTCGCCACTCTTTGAGGACTAAATCCTGGCCTCATGACATCCATTAGAGTCCTCTCCAGTCCTCCTTGTTCTCCTTCTTCAGTCATATCTTGTTGTGAAAAGTTTAGATGCTTTACCGTTATTAACTCCCTTTCATGTCTCTTGATGTCTAGAAACTCGTCTTCACTAACTTCTTTCGTTCTACGCATGCTCCTTGTGTTCATGCACCTACAATACCATAAGGAAAAGTATCAAAATTCTTAAATCAAAGTAATCTAAACTAAACTAGATACTAAATAATCAATCCCCAGGAATGGTGCCAAAATCTTGTTGATGGTAAAATCTATCTACTTGTTTTATGCTTAAAAACTGCTAGTGAACGAGTCGTGACTTGTAGTTAAAAGTAGTGAACATCGATTCCACAAGGATTGATGCCCAAACACCACTTAATTTAGGCAAGACTTTGTTTAAGAAATAACATTGTTTAATACAAACGATCTAAAAAATAATATTAAAATTAAAAGACTTGTAACGAACACTGAACAATACTAATATGGAAAAATTAGAATTCAAAAATCTAAAGACTAGAGATTACTTTTTTATCCTATTTTCTCTCCCTCCTATTTTATTACTGGAATTGTGTCTCACCTAAGATTTTTGAATGTATTAATTACCATCTCTCAAGGTATAATTAATTGCCCCTAATTGAATTAAAGGGAATCAATTGGACGATCTCTCAACCTACCTAATGACTCTATTGATTCAGCTAATTATTAATCTATCCTATAGGTGATCAATTGACTTAGCAGAGATCTCTCCTTTAACTAATCAATTGACATGATGATTGTATGTCTATAGGTCGCCAAATCTCATTGTACAATCCTATACAATGAATCTCACTTAGTCTCTCAATTTATTGCAAGATAACAAATAAAATCACTAGTCATAAAAGACTACTTCATTCGATTCAATAAAATAGGATTCTAACAAAATAGTTTAAAAGCAATCCCAAAAACTAAATCAGCCTAACATGGTCTCTATAACATCATCAACATTAAAATAAACCATTTTACAAAGAATAGAAGAAGTAAAATTGACAAAAAAAATTAATAAGGAAACTCCTTCTCTTTTTTACCAAAATTTGGAAATTTTGGTGTTGATGTGCTATTTTCCCAAATCTTGTTGATGATCCTTAACTTTTATCTATCCTTCAAAATCCAAACTTGTATTGTTCACTCAAGGATGGTATTTCTATAGAAGGGTTTTGTCTCCCCCTAAGATGGAGGCTGAGTTATCCTTTAATTGTCCAAAACCCCTAAGTTTAATGAAGCTCCACGTATTGTCTTGAATTGTAATTCCCACGATCGTGGGAATTGGCCACAGAAAACTTCCTCTTTTCTTTTCCTTTTTGATCTCTGGCTCAATCTTCAAGTTGCTTAATCTGCCTATCTACATAAAAAATAGTCAATTTGTTGGGCCCCCGCCTCTTGTGAGACACGTGGCCGACGTCCTAAGTGACATCTGGACGCACATAACACAAGGGTGGAGTGCCCTCACCAGGACAAACCTTAACCTGAAACTTCATCTTGATCACTTCTTACCATCATGTCTCACGACTTGTACTTGGTCTAAGTCTTTAACTGATTCTTGATCTTTGAGTAGTGAATTCTGTGTTTAATTCCAAGTAAGTGACTGCTCAATTATACTGACTTAACTTCATCTTTATATCGTCCATGGCTAACCCATCGTTTGTGTTTACTTATGGTCTGAGTTCTATCGTCTGGGTTTTATTGTCTATAGCTGATTTTCATCGTCTGGGTTGACCCCTCTCCTATCGTCTGTCTTTCTACCGTCTGCCTTTCTATCATCTGCCTTTCTATCGTCTGTCCTTTTACCATCTGCCTTTTGATCGTCTCACTTATAACGTGTCATCACATACAATTCCTTGCGTCTGTGTTATGATGTGTCGTCTGTGTCCCTTCCGTCTGTGTGTGACGTCAGCACAGACGATTCCTTTAGTCTGTGTCCTTCCTTTACGTCTGTGTTGTGACGTCAGCACAGACAATACGCTTCCTCTCTATCTTCCTTTGTGTTTGTCTCACTGAATGCAGACTTAAATCCTTCCAGACACCCTCATTCATCCAAATCCAAGGTCAAAAACACACAAACATAAACCTCGACTGCTTCTAAAAGCCTCAAATTTATTGGATCAACTCATGCAACGTGAAAACTTAACAGTGATCATAATCATACGCAGAACATACATATATTTCATTCATC
>JAOQMS010027143.1:0-15187 GCA_027563885.1 Erythroxylum longipes | reverse complement strand
TCATGTTCATTCTTGCTAATTAGTAATTGATTTGTAATTGAAATTTGAAAACACCTTTTCAAATGTCAATTCACTCTAGCCAGAGAATTCCATAAATTATTACTAATCAAGAACAGTAGAATATTCTCTCTGTAATATCCAAATAACCCATGTTAGGGGCTAGGACCCCAGAATAGTGTAAATGAGAGTGTATTGAAAAATTAGAAGTGCATTTCATGCATCATATGGCACATTTAAATATGTGAATTGTGTTGATATTCATGAAATAATTGTACATGCATTTATTGACATTTTCAGGGGTATGAAAAGTTTAAAATGTTCATTATGTAAATTGTAACAAGTTTATGCCTTGAATTTTAGTACGATTGATTACAAGTAGTGAATTTGGAATTAATTGATATAATTGGAAAATTGAGGGATTATAATGTATATTTGGTCTACGAAAAATGTCAAGTGATAAGACAAATTGATACGTGAAAATTAAAATGATTAAGCCTATAATTGAGTGACATTTGACATTGATCATTGTAGGACAAATGGACTAGTAACTTGATGACAAATGGCATTGATTAGTGGACAAATGGCTGCTGTACTTAAATGACACGTGACCTACCTTTAATGGTAACATATGGCAGCACCTATACTTGATAAGTGTTGAACATGCCTTTAGACATGTGGCCATTTCATTAGATGACACCTAACACCTTAGGTGTAACATTCAGCAGGAGAAAACTTGGTTCAGCTCATTTCTTGTTCTTTCTTCTCTCCCTCACATCCTATCTTCTTTCACCCCCTGAACTTTCTTATGGCTATGCCTAATTGTTGCACAAATAATCCATGTTTTGGCCTTATAAAGTTAAGTAAAATATCAGCTTGAAATTGCCTTACTAAACCTAGCCGAAATCCATCTAAATTTTACCTTGAATGTGTGATGTTTCTGCTTGCTTGGAGTACTGGATTGGCTTGAGCTTTTGAGCTGGAATTGGAGTTAAACATGTAAGTAAATGATTAGTGTTTATATCATGTTGTGATAGAGAATTGAGTGACAAGTTTAGGATGAAATGGTGAGTGTGCTGGAATATTATGAACTGGAATATCTTCATTAAACATGCTTCAGTATTTTGCTTATATCTTTATATGTAGATTTCCAAATGAGTTGATTCTTAATTCAGATTAAACTAGAGATATATGTATACAACTTTCTTGAAGAAGTAGAATTTTAATTCTGTCTCTAAGAATTTCAAAATCTCGCTTGAAATTGAGTCAGCTTATGCTATAACACTACTCGAGACAGAAATCATGTCCTGTTGTTATCGAATAAACTGTATTGATGTAGGCTGAATCAGAAAAAAAATGTCTTCACAATTGGTATAAATTTTGTAATTTTTGGAAATGTGAATTGAGAGATATAAGTTGTACAACTTGAAAGCATGAACCTGCACTAGCACAGCATTTTGAGCATAACCCATAGAATAATGAACCAAATTATATGGTCTTGGAGTCATTAGAAACTTAAGGCACAGGCGAACAATTGTTTATAAGGAAGTATTGTCTAAAAACTCCATCTTCCTTGTCGTAATGATCATGCAAGGTTGACCCAAAAGTGGGTTTCGAGAAAAAATTGGAATAGTTAATGAGTGTATGAATTTTGACACATTTGGAGTACAATTGATCTTTGCATATGTTTATTATAGAAGTATACAACGGCATATGTCATTGAACGTGCATATTACATGATACATTTATAAAAATGCATATACATGAACGATGTGGTAACATGAAATTGTCTTTGATTGTATATAGAAGAGCAAGTAGAGCGACCGCTTCTTGATATTGCCAGAACTTCAAAGCAGTAAGCAAAAAGGAAGCAATTGTGAGTAACCTAAGATGGTCTCACCTTGACTTGTTTTGTTTATTACTGAATTGAAGTTGATATTGATGAATGTGTACTGAATTCTGGATATGAAATGTCCGAGGAGTTTTGATTCATGATTAAACATTAAAAGTGCTACTTGTATGTGAATAAGATTGACTTCATGGTTCTCAATTTGAACATTCATGCCAAACCTAGTCTGATGATTATTGTGAATAAGAACATGAATACAAATGTAAGTGATCAAATGTGATGATTGAAATTGAGGAATGCATTTCATTCCAATGTATGAAATATAAAGACAGTTGTGACTGATGTCGCCAGTGAAAAAGAGCTTAAAGCTCAGACATTCGTGATTAGAGCCTAAAGCTCAATGTGTAAAGAGCCTTGTATCCCCAACAGATAAGGGATAGTATGAAAGAACCCGGTATTTATAACAGATACGGGATAGTGAAAAGGCACACAGTCACAACAATGAAATAAATGAAATCTAGTATCATAACATTGCATACACATATGATCTAAATAAATTAAATAATTGCAATGTTTTGAGAACTTTGTGTATGAAATATGTGACAAATTGTCAATGTGTATGTTCTGCAATAGTGAACTGAAATGATGAAATGTTTGACTTTTTTTGTTGACATATGACAAATGTGATCAGGTGTTATGTGAGATTACTTGACAAAAATCAAGTTGATGTGAATTACATGATAACATGATTTATTGTGTGTTGTATGACAAGAGTGAACCATCGAGGATGGTTACTTTGTTAAGTTCACAAAACTCACCAAAATTGCAACGTTGCCAATTTCAGGTTCGAGAGAGCAACAACCTAGCTTCTAAGACTATATAAAAGTGATTTTGTATAATTTGTGGAGATAAAATATGGCTCAAAGGTGGGTCAGCTGGGACTGAAGGAAAAGTTTGTTTTAATTTTTGTTTAGTTTCCTCATATATGTAGCATATTATGTAGAATGAGTTGTAAACACTCTAGGTTAACATTGTAAAATATGGATGATGGTTAATGGTACAGTGTAAATTATAGTTTGAGAAATGAAATGAGGAAAATTTTGGTTTTCAGACAATGTGTTATTTATGGTTTTACTTACGATGCCATGTGATATAGTGAAGGTAAAATGGGTAACACACCATTTCTATTGGGCATGTGCACGTGTGTCCGAAGGGTGCACGTGCATGTGTCAGATGGGAGTGAGGTGTTACACTCTCTAATTACTTTAGAGTGACGAATCCTATATTGACTTACTCAAATATCTACATATGGTTCATACGGTATCTAATCACTACCGATTGAATTATCCTAGGATGATTCATAAGTAGCATTAAAACACAGTAATTCTCACACGAGATACCTCGGTAATCTCAAGTCTGAGGATCAATTATACAACCTTCATTATGAGATAATCTATAGATACATAAGTAATATTCCATCTGGAATTCCCATAATCAAGTCAGTTCAGTGGCTTATTCTCCAATAATCACTCAGACATTAGTTTAAGTTTCTCTATACTTTAATTTATGAGATCAATTACTTTCTTTATAAGAAAGTAACATAATATGTGCTAGTTTTACCGTTTTAACAATATCTTGTCTTGATTTAAACTACAACTAGTATAAGTGTAAATTGAATCTCTTAATTATGATCTCATCATAACTTTAATTACAAAGTAATTATTCCAAAGATTTTACCTTTAGTATTAAAACAAAAAATATTAATTAAATTAATACATAAAGATAAATAAAGCCTTTTCATTAATTCAAAATAATGTTATACATTAATTTGCATCCAATTAATTGGCTGCAAGGGTATCAACTAATAGTCTCCCACTTACGCTAAAGTCAATCCCCTATGAATCTAATATTATATCCATCCATATATCGATCATGTCTCTTTTGAGACAATGGCTTAGTAAGAGGATCTGCTAGATTCTCTTCAATGGAACTCGCTCCAATGTTATGTCTTTCCACTCCACTATCTCCCTGATCAAGTGAAACTTCTTGAGTACATATTTGGACCGCTGATGAGAACTGGGTTCCTTTTCTTGTGCAATAGCACTGTTGTCGTCACAATACAATACTATAGGCTCAACAATGCTAGGAACCACTCTAAGTTCAATGATGAACTTCTTGATCCAAACTGCTTCCTTTACCGTCTCTGACACTAAAATGTACTCTGATTTGGTCGTTGAATATGCAATGGTTGGTTGTTTGGAACTGTTCCAACTTACTGCACTACCATTTAGAATGAAGATGTACCCTGACTGTGATTTACCATCATCGTGATCTGACTGGAAACTAGCATCTTAATATCATTGAACTCTCAGTTTATCTCCTTCATAGACCAAGAAACATCTTTATTTCTTCTCAAGTACTTTAAGATATTTTTCATAACCGACCCTCACTAGGATTAGAATGAAACCTGCTCGTTATGCTCAAAGCATAAAAAACATCTGGTTTAGTACATAACATCACATACATAATTGATCTAATTGTCGAAGCATATGAAATATAATCCATTTTATCTCTCTCCTCTTGTGTCTTTGGACACATACTCTATGAGAGAGAAATCCCATGCGATATGGGTAAGAATCCCCTATCGGAATTCTCCATGCTAAACCTCTTTAGCACTTTATCTATGTATGTGGATTGGGACAATCTAAGCAACCTTTTTGATATATCTATATAGATCTTTATTCCCATAATATAGGCTACTTCTCACATATTCTTCATAGAGAAGTTCTTGGATAACCAAATCTTTACAGACTGTAGCATAGGTATGTCGTTTTCAATTAGAAATATGTCATCCACATATAATACCAAGAAAACGACTACACTCCCACTAAACTTCTTATAGACACATGGTTCATCCACATTTTTGATAAAACCAAACTCTTTGATTGTCTCATCAAAACAGATGTTCCAACTCCGTGACGTTTGCTTAATCCATAAATGGACCTTTGCAACTTACATAATTGATTAGGAAATCTCTTGGATTCAAAACCTTCAGGTTGTATCATATACACATCCTCCTGTAAATTCTCATTGAGAAATGCAGTTTTGACATCCATCTGCCAGATTTCATAATCATGATATGCTGCTATGACTAATAAGATCTTGAAGGATTTTAGCACAGCTACTGGCGAAACGGTTTCATCAAAATCAACTCCTTGTTTTTATTTGTAACCTTTAGCCACTAGCCTTGCTTTGTACATATGTGCATTACCATCCAATAAGAATAATACCAGTAGGTGCACCAACTAAATTCCATACTTGGTTAGTGTACATGGATTCCATTTCAGATCTCATTTCTTCTTGCCATTTTAAAGAATAAATATCATATATTGCTTCTTTAAAAGTAGTACGCTCATCATTTATGAGTGATACATTACCCTTTCCCTGCTCAATATGTAGATCTAATCTAGTAGGAGGACAACATATCCTACTAGTTCGTTGCGGACTATGTGTCTCTTAAATTCTCGGTTGTACATTATATGTATTAACTTGAGGTTCTTGTTCCATTTCGAAGTGAATTTCTGTCTCTTGAACTTCTCTAAGTTCAACACCACTCCCATTACTTTCTTTAAGAATAAATTCTCTTTCTAAGAATGTAGCATGTCTTGAGTCAAACACATTTTGTTTAATTGGATGACAAAATTGATAACCAAAACTCTTTTTTGGATGCGCCACAAATTTGCATTTGTCTGATTTAGCTTGAAGCTTATCAGATATAGCACGCTTCACATAAGGTTCACATCCCCAAATCTTTAAGTGTGATAATCCAAGTCTTTTACCAGTCCATATCTCATATGGTGTCTTATCAATTGATTTAGATGGAACTCTATTTAGAAGATATATTGCGATTTCAATTACAAATCCCCAAAAGGACATAGGAAGGACTGCATGACACATCATGGAATGTACCATATCTAATAGTGTATGATTTCTCCTCTAAAAAACTCCATTATGTTGTGGAGTTGCAAGAGGAGACCATTGTGAGAGAATCCGATTCTCTTTTAAGTAACCAAGAAACTCGTGGTCTAAGTATTCACCACCTCGATCTGATCTAAGTGTCTTAATACTTTTGCCAGTTTGTTTCTCTACCTCTAGTCTAAATTATTTGAACTATTCAAATGGTTCAGGATTTTGTTTCATCAAGTACACATAACCATATATAGAATGGTCATTTGTGAACGTAATAAAATACGAGAATCCACCTCTAGCATTTGTGGACATAGGCCCATATATATCTGAATGTATTAATTCTAGTAACTCACTAGCACGTTGTCCCTTTCCCTTAAAGGGTAGTTTGGTCATCTTTCCCAATAAACAAGATTCACAAGTTTTATATGATTCATAATCAAATGAATCCAGATATCCTTCCTTATGTAATTTTATGATTCTAGTTTCATTGGTATGACCTAACCTACAATACCATAAATAAGATGGAGTTTGGTTACTTAATTTTCTTTTCTTACTATTTATGTTAAGAATTGGCCTTTCAAGATCTAACTCATACAAACTATTTATAAGTAATCCATATCCATAATAAATATCATCTTTATAAAAAGAACAACTGTTATCTTTAATTATAAATACAAATCCATTCAAATCCAAATAAGAAATAGAAATGATGTTTCTTGTAATAATATGAACTAATAACAATTATCAAGTTCTAATACAAGGCCAGAAGGCAAAGTTAAACTACAAGTTCCTACAGAGTTCTATTGCCAACTTGCAACTCCACTTCACCTTTCTTCAATGATATACTCTTTGTTAACATCTGCATGTTATTACATATTTGAGAACCACAACTAGTATCTAATACTCAACAATGTGGAACAAAAGTAGAAAGATTGATCTCAATCATAAACATACCTGAAGAGACAACTTCCTTAAGCTTCTTGTCTTTCAGGCTAGCAAGATAAGATGGACAGTTCCTCTTCCAATGTCCATTGACTTCGCAATGAAACATGTGCACTTGTTATTGCTCTTCTTCTTGACACCTCCTTTGGACTTTACTACATTAGTAGAAGCCTTTTGTTTCTTGTTATTATTCTTCTTAAAGCCCTTTTTCTTGCTTTTAGAAGAACCGACAGTAAGTACAAAACTAGGTTCTTTCTTAAGGCACGCTTTTGTAGTCTTGAGCATGTTCAACAGTTCAGGTAATGTCATGTCCTTATGGTTCACATTGAAGTTCATGACAAATTGTGAAAATCTTGAACTTAAAGACTGCAACACCAAATCAACACTTAACTTATGGTCCATGACAAAACCTAATTGGGTTAATTTTTCAATATACCCAATCATCTTCAGCACATAAAGGTTGACTGAAGATCCTTCTGTCATCTTGCATTGAAATAGTGCCTTGGAGATTTGATATCTCTCCACCTTACTTTGTGCACCAAGATACAGTATCATAGTATGTGCATCCATGTTCTCATGTTGCCTCTGAAGTTCAGGAGACATGTAAGCTAACATCAAACATGTAGCTTGTTCAACTTCATTAACATAACGCTGATATTTCTCCCAATCTTCATAAATTGCATCTGAACAAGGTTCTGATGGAGCAAGAGTATCAATAATGTATAACTTCTTTTCTTGCCTAAGAACTATTCTTAAGTTTCGTAACCAGTCTAAAAAGTTAGGTCTAGTTAGCTTGTTAGCATCCATAATGCTCGTCAATGTTAGGTTGGTACTCATCTTCAAATTTAATAATCGAAAAACATAAAAGGAGCATATATTAGTTTATATAAAAAAAACAAATAAAATAAGGACTTTAAAATTATTTGATTACTCCCACTATTTTATTCAAAATAATAGACATCACTATTATATTGAAAAATTATCAAATAATTTCCTAGTAGGCTAGGATCCTATTTAAAGTTAATTGATCTTGAGTTGGCTCAACAAACCAACTATAATTAAATTAGGTACAAAACTACTTTTCAATCACATCTCATGTGACTCCTAGAACTGTTAGGTGACAACTTTTGCCAAAATATATCACATGTATTATTCCTAACCCTACCTCTAAATTTATATGATTATGAGTTTACTCATCCAAATTATAAAAATTTAGTTAAGTAGGACCCATTAATTTAAGATAAAACATATATGGGTTAAAGTGACTTTGAGTTTACTCAACGAGCCAAACAATAAACATAATTCTGGTTTTATTCTCAAATAATGGAAGGCAACTATCATGTTCCTAAAGTGTACTTAATATTTTATTGAGGGATTTAAAATTTCAAAATTTTTCAATCTCATTAAAATAATATAATCTCATTATATTTATAATTTCAAATATAATCTAATTATGAAAGAAATTATTTAAAACTTTTTCTTGATTCTAATTATTGATTTGATAACAAATTTAATTTAATAATTCAACTGTTGAAAAATAAATTAAATTCTAAAACTTTTCCTAATAAAAATCCTTTTTTGAAAACAAAATTTCAAATTTTAGTAAAACTCTTTTCAATTTTATTAGGAGTATAAATTAATTTAATCTTTATTAAATTAATTAAATTGAAACTTTAACTGCTAAAAACATTTAAAAACACATGAAAGAGGGATGGGAGGGTGTCTGGCGCAGGCCAGATGATGATATGCGAGGAGTGTGCACTGCACGCACCCCGCGGTCAAAAGGAGGTTGACTGGCAAATGTAGTGCAAGCCCCAGTCAACGTCTGCGATAGAAACTCCTCGAGAATGGTGGGCGTGTGTCCAACACGTGCCCATTGTCTTCTCTAAAAACGTCCATCTGATTCTCCAACTCCCTCTCATGATATTCCAACCAACGCTTCCATTTCCTTCAAGTCATTGTCCCACGTTTCACCAAACCATCGAGTAACGTTCGTAACTCATCAACCCATGTCGCTTCATTTTTCTCCTCACCATCGCCACTGCGTACGTCGTTGTATCCATCCTTGTCACTGCCTTAGTTCGCATTCGATGGGCGATTAACGCCCATCGTCTTGCCAGTGGCGACAATCACCCCTAGCGACGCCATCGATTTCGGTGGGTGATTAAAACCCATCGTCAGTGGTGTTGCCACGCTACTAACGGCAAAATACCGTTGGTGTGAGGCTCCAATAGTGGCATTCAAGCCACTAATTCATCACTCAAAATCTAGATTCACAACCCAGAACCGTACTGCAAGAACACAAGCAATAAACGCAGGCAAAAAGGACAGGAAGGAGATGCAAAATTATTTTCAGAAGGCAAAACATATAGGCAGACATAAATAAATTCTCCACAACGCAAAAACTTGTTCGTGAAAGGAGAGAACAATTTTCATAACACTTCGCACAGCAAGTATAACCATAGGGATTTAGAAAACAATTTTTCAAAAATCAAAACAATGACCAGTCGTGGAAACAATTTCCAGAATAAGGATTTTATTGTTCAGAAAAATAATTGGTTCATAAACAAAACAAAAAACCTAGAAGAAGAAAAGGCAAAATCGCAGAGAACAAACACAAATCAATTCTTAAAACCTTAATTATTATCAAAATCAATGACAATCAATCCTCTAATTCAAGTTAAAAAAGTAAAGGAGACTTTTATACCACTATTGGAATCTAATCGTGATTGAATCATGGGCGCAGTAGAAAATAAAGTTTTTACGGATTCTGAGCAGATCTCGATAATTGAATAAACTTGAATAAAATGAAAATATATTAGAAATTGTACCCTGTTCGTTTTCGTGTTGAAAACTTTTGAAACCTTTTTGATTGCTCAATCACGAGTTGTTCAATTGTCCAGCATCTGATGGTGTCCACAGAGCAATTCTCAAGACTGATTTGAGAGGACGAAGATAAAACAGTGTTAGCTTCTATGTTGTTCTTCCCTTTTTAAATAGAAAAATCATAAGAATCTTTAATTAAAATTAAATTTCTTTAATTATAATTAAAATCAAATTCTAATTCTAATTAATTTAATTTTAATAAAATCAAATATCTTATATTTGATTCCTAAAGTTTCTCAAACTTTATAATTAAGTCCAATTTAATTAAATTGATTTTCTTTCACAAATTGCTCTTTGATGTGCGACCCATTAAGTTCCTAATAAATTGACAATTATTATAAATTACAATTCTAATTCAAAATTAGAATTAGATAAATTAAAACTTTTTAATTTTTTATAATCATAAATCATGATTGACCTCTAGTAACATGTCATGATTACTCAAATATCAAGAATGTCAAAGTGATTGACTTAACCTATCCATGCATGGCTATGAAGTATAATTTAATCCTTTTTTATTCAATATTATAATTGAACAGAGTATGGATACAGTGTCTACTCTTATCATCCAATCATATTCGTTCTTGCTAATTAGTAATTGATTTATAATTGAAATTTGAAAACACCTTTTCAAATGTCAATTTACTCTGGCCACAGAATTCTATAAATCATTACTAATCAAGAACAGTAGAATATTATCTCTAATTACTTTAGAGTGACGAATCTTATATTGACTTACTCAACTATCTACATATGATTCATACTGTATCCAGTTACTACCGATTGAATTATTCTAGGACGATTCATAACTAGTATCGAAACACAGTAATTCCCACACGAGATACCTTGATAATCTCATGCTTGAGGATCAATTATACAACCATCATTATGAGATAATCCATAGACACATAAGTAATATTCAATCCGAAATTCTCATAATCGGGTCAGTTCAGTGACTTATTTTCTAATAATCACCCACACATTAATTTAAGTATCCCTATACTTTAATTTATGAGATCAATTACTTTCATAAGAAAGAAATATAATGTGTGCTAGTTTTACCGTTTCAACAATATCCCGTTATGATGAAACTACAACTAGGAACATTTAGGAGTAATACATAAGTGTAAATTGAATTTCATAATTATGATCTCATCATAATTTCAATTATACAGTAATTATTCCAAGAATTTTACCTTTAGTATTAAAATATAAAATGTTAATTAAATTAATACATAAAGATAAATAAAGTCTTTTCATTAATTCAAAATAATGTCATACATTAATTTGCATCAAATTAATTGGTTGCAAGGGCATAAACTAACAAAACAAGCCCTGTAAAAACTTCCTACTTGGATTTTTGCATGTAAACATGTCATGTTGGAGACATCAATACAAATACAATAGTTCACAGTTCTTGATATTGAATTAACTTAATAAGATAACACATTTGCTGACGAGCTTTAGCTGGAGTGGTAAAAATCTCATCCCTCTATAAATGTGGTGTAAGACGGAGAGAAGAGCACATGGAAATTGACATGCAACAATGTGATTTATGAGTGACGTTTGTATTTACATAACAATGTGTATTTCCCTAGAGTTTAGTAGTTTCTCTAACCACAAAGGTTTATTCTGGGCAACCTTTGACTCTATATCCTGCAATGTCTAAGCGTGTGAAAATTACAATATTGAGTTGTTTCTAATAATTAGAAGTTGAAGGCATTGCGTTTGAATTTTTTAAGTTATAGAGACTAGGTTTAAAGACTTTAATGATCATTTCATTTAGGACCTGTTTGGTTGGAGGGTTAGTAATGGAACGAAATGGAACGTAACACACTTCCATCGTTTAGTTAAGGGTTTTATAATGGGATGGAACAGAATGAGATAGAAGCGGAAGGTTTCATTTTATGTTCCATTCCATCCTAAACAGTGAAAATAAGAAACCTCCGATTCGGAAGGTTTAGGATGGAACGTAAACTAATAAATACATACTACCTAATATAACCTCAATAATTTTTCTTAATACTAATTATTTCTTTTACCACTTTTTTTTCTTAATAGTAACCACAAACGTGTATGTTGCTACTCATGCCTTGGAGTTCTGCTGAACATAGAATCACCACAAATCAAAAGGTGTTAAGTATCACCCAACTTAAAATAGAGACGACGTTGCTATTACCAGTAAGCTTCGATCTTTCTCCATTCATCATTTCCCCTTTGCTTGTTTTTTTGATTTATCTTGAATTTTGTGTGAGTTGAGAAATTGGTTGTGTTAGTTCACCGCATATCACCCAACAAATCCTTTCTTTTTAACATTGCCATTACTGATTCTCTGTTTGGCTTATACTTCATTTATTTTGCCCTTTTGATTCTTACTGTTGTTCATTCCATACCCTTCATTGTTCTCCATGGTAATTGTCTACGCCATTACTTCTTTTTTGGGTTTCTTTTTTGTTTTCTGATGATCTGTTGTTTTCTCTTTATGGGTTTGTTTAGTGGATGATTTTGGAGTCTGATAACGTTTCTACTAGGTTGCTACTTAAGCGAATTATTCGATGTAACTGGTTCTTGTGATGATTACTCTGTGACAAACTATAGATGAACTTTTGCATTTAACACAAAAACTTTCAAGATTGTTTCGTCTTGTTCAGAAACTTATTGTGTTATGCTCTTCAATAACACAATAACACAATATGTTTGTCAGTTTCATTAATCAAATGATTCAGTATTCAAGAAAGACCATCTTCGTTACATGGACATGTCAAATATGTGTAATTAGCATCGCATACATGAAGAGAATTTGCAAGAATATCCTAGCTATTATGACATAACCATGGCCTTTTTGAAGTGAGGACTTTGGAGGAAGTGATTATTCCAATTAAGATCTCAGGATCATGAACATGTCTCATTTATTTGATTTTTCAGTTTATGGGATATTCATTTGCTGAAAATGTCACCTACAATATAAGAATAGATTAATAAGTGAGGTAGATGCAATCTAATGCTTCCAAGCAAAATGTTTTTCCTGACAGGCTCATTCGGAGCAGACTGCTTTAATCTTGGATTTGGGTTCCCTCGGTCATCTTTACCTCCACCATCTCCTCCTGCTTCTGGCTCAGTTGGGCATGGTATTGTTGCTTATCTCTTGAATATTTGAGTGTCTTTCTGTTTGCATGAATAAATGATTAAAAGAAGATGAAGAAGACGGAAGAGTTTCTTTAATCATCCTGAATGAGGGCCTAAGGTAACAACTATGTTGCCTTTACACGTCAATAAAAAAGAAGAGGGTGAAGCTCAATGCCATTAAACTTTTGCATTCCAGTCTGCCCTTTTGTTTAGAAACTTATTGTGTTATGTTTCTCAGGATTCCAGTCTTCCCTCTTGTCCAGAAACTTGCTTTATCTGTGCTTTTGTATTTTCTACAGACATTTAGTGAAGCAGATACAAAAGGTGACGGTAGGATTGATCAAGAAAAGTGGGAAGATTATGTTGCAAGGAACCCATCATTGCTAAAGAACATGGCTCTTCTTTATTTGATGTACATCCTAAACTCTGATCACTAAGCTAGCTTACGTCCTCAAATCGTCTACTAATCTATTATGCTATTTCTCTCTAACATGTGCGTGTTCTTAATTATTTGTAGCACAATCAAAGGTTTAACAGATTTAGATTTTTGTCAATTCCTAGTAACTGACCTGTTAACTTAGCCTGTACCCCGTGTACGGTTACTGTCCCCGTGAGTGGGGACAGTTGACAGAACAAAATAATCTTGTCCCCCTTAATTGTTTGGTTGATGTCCCTGCGTTTTTGTCCCCTGTCTCCGGAGGACAGGGACAAAAAATTTTGTCCCTTCTAAAATCGAAGGACCAAAACGCTGTGTCCCTGTCTCCGGAACAAAGACAGACGCTTCCTCCCATTACCCCTCTCCTCTGATATTTCATCCTTCTTTCTCTCTCGCACGCCCTCCTTCGCTTCTTCCAGATTCACTTCTCTCTCGCATGCTGGGCTTTCTGTCTAGGCTTCTCTGTTGCACGCTAGGCAACTCTCTCGCACCCAAGGACTCTTCTTCCACCGGTAAGTTTTTGTTATTTGCTGGAACAATGTCGCTGCCTCCGAAGGTCTCCATTTCTTTGGTTGTACAAATTTGGTCCACCTGGTATTGTTCTTTTCTTTTTCTAGTCTGGAGTCGGAAATGGAGGAAGTTTCTGTGAAATGGAGACCGTCAGAGTGTTGGTTGGTTGTATATATGGATTTGTCATCTGTGGAGACCTTCGGCCATTAGTGGGGTTTGCAGATCTTGAGTGGGATCATTTAAGTAGCTCTTCATCTTGTTGGGTCTTCGGTTAATTTTGTTCTTATACCAGAATACTGAGACGTTTTTTGTTATTGTAAAATTTCCTGGGTTTTGGATCATTCCCTCATTTCCTTTCCAAACTTTTAACTTGTTTCTTTGTTTCTGTGTAGGAATCCTGGGTTGTTGTTGATAAGTGATAGGTTGCATTGTTTTTCTGATTGTATCTAAGTGCTGCTTCTGTTTCTTTTCACAGGTATGTATGGTGTTCTGAATTGAATCTGCATTATGCTATCATGTTTCTGATTGTTTGTGCTGTGTGAAATATATATTGAATCTGATTGTTTCTGAATTAGATTATGCCTTGTGTTGTGTGAAGTATATATGTTTATGTTGTGTGAAGTATATATTGAATGTGATTGTTTCTGAATTGGATTATGCCTTGTGTTGTGTGAAGTATATATGTTTGTGTTGTGTTAATCGTGTTGGCAAGCTTCAGTTTTTATCTTTTACTCGCTCTAAACCATCAGTTGATTCAGTTGACTATTTATGATCAATGCTTGGTTTTCAAACTTCTTAATGTATTCATTTTTCTACGTGTATGCATGATGATAATATGATTTATTTTCAGGTACCTACATATGGGCAGATACAACTTCTATGTGGTCTTTGTTGGACGTCAAGTTGGTATTTTTACACATTGGGATGATGTCAAATTGGCTACTGAGAGGTTTCCTAATGCTCGATTCAAGTGGTATCGGATATTGGATGAAGCCCAAAGTGCTTATGTCATAGATCCATATAGGCCGGCTCGTCGCATTGAAGACATTGCTACTGCCAATGAACCATCCTCCATGCCGAATCCATTCGCACTTCCAACAAATGAACAAGTCAATGAAGTTCCAACTTTGCAGACAACACATGGCATGGAGTCAAGCATTTTTACTCATAGCCATTGGAGTCATTTTGGGGATTATTGTTAAGGACATTGTTAATAAATTCTAAGGCCTTAATGTATGTTGAACCAAATATGTCATTACTTCTATTAATGCTTAGATGTTTTTTTTTTCAATATATGTTGAACCTATTATGTAATTAATTCTATGAATGTATGTTGAACCTATTATGTAATTAATTCTATGAATGCTTAGATGTTGTATTTAAATGTATGTTCAACCTATTGTTACAGCCGTTTGTATTGATTATCATTAATATTAATATTAGAATTATTGGACAAAAATTATTATTATCAA
>JAOQMS010027074.1:0-15194 GCA_027563885.1 Erythroxylum longipes | reverse complement strand
CCGCAGTATTAGGAAACCTTAAGCACGTTCATAGGGAATTATCAGAAAGTTTTGAGCATTAGAACAAGGGTATATATATTCTATTAAAGAAGTATGCGAGCATCTTCTTTATAGAAAAACAAAAGAGAGTAATTCTAGCGAAAGATTGGAAATTATTACTTCTCTTATGTGCATGGATCCAAAGTCACCATCACCATCCTCAAACTCCGCAAGAAGAGATAGCCAATAATCCGTTGAACCTTCATTCACATTGAACGCAATGTTCTTTTCATTGTGCAACTTGAAGAAAATTCTTATACATGCATATAAAATCCTTATTGAATTCTTTCAAAATCTTACTTGAAGAAAGACATCCAAAATAGCATTTCAGACAACAACATTAATAGTTTTCCAAGACTTCTGGAAAAAAGATTGAAATTCAAACCATTTGGCCATAAGGTTTTATTATAATTGGCATCCATATTGACCAATGTCAGCTTCCCAAAAAGGGCACCGTCAAAGTCTACTTGTTCATTGATGATTAAAAAGGAATGAAGGATCTGATCTTATTGATACGAAAGTTAGTACCTCTATTTTTGCTTGGAGAATTCTTAAAGAAGTTAAAAGCAAAGGACCTAAGAGCCTCCTGCTCATGATATGTTGAACCAGTGTTGTCTTTAAAGGAGCAGTATTAATTTTATTTCTACTAAGAATGAAGTTATGA
Organism: Erythroxylum longipes; assembly: GCA_027563885.1. Classification (NCBI taxonomy): domain Eukaryota; kingdom Viridiplantae; phylum Streptophyta; class Magnoliopsida; order Malpighiales; family Erythroxylaceae; genus Erythroxylum; species Erythroxylum longipes. The sequence goes on along the minus strand of JAOQMS010027074.1, from coordinate 14,491 downwards.
AGAAACTTTTTTTTAGTTTTATTTCTACTAAGAATGGAATTATGAAGAAACTTTTTATTTCTATCTCCTTCAACCATAATTCTTTAAATCTTTGCCTTAGGAGAGGGGTATAAATACATGGTTTTTTCAAATAGTTAGAGAGGAAAAGCTGTTATAGTATTATAGGCTTTTTATCTCTAAGAATGAGAAAAAGTTTGGTCTAAAGGTCCAGCAAATGGTTCCCAGACTTTTATATTATTTGTATATATAGTGTTTTTACTGATGGTTACATTCAAAGTTTTAAGTTCTTGTTTAATTACCTTTTTTGTCAATTACTTTCATCTTTTACTAATACCATCTCAAATTTATTTTCACTTTATTTAATAATTATATTGACAACTTTAAACATTAAAATACTTTTTAAATTTCAATATTTAAATATTGTAAACATAAGTTTGCGAAAGTAGTAATGTCAAAGTATAAATATTTTTAGTAAGAAGTATTTTAATATAATTACTCCAAAGATTAAAAGATTAATTATACTCATACTTGTAATTTTAAAGGTTATAAGAATAGATCAAAATAAGATTTCTTTTAATAATAAGTATAAAATGGGAAGTAAACGCAAATTATTTTATAAGAAAACTAAGAAGTTTGATAATTATAACTGCAGAAGAATTGCAAATCTTTATTCTTCTATTTTATTAAATATAAATATAAGAATTATCTAAAATATATAAAAATACGTATATATTTTACTCTTGATATTGTGGTGCTTCTTTTTCTTTCTTTAAGATTACTGACTTTATAAAGCTTACTTTTGCTATTGCGGGACAAACTTTTACTACTAGGGTTAGGGATATTTCTAAGTAAAAAAGAAATTTTACTACTAATCACAGAGAGTTTCCTTCATAATTTTTAAGATTAATGATTTTAATTTTGGTATATTTAATACATTTTTTTGAAAAATGGAAAAATTATTAATAGCACCACTAAGGGTGGGGACCATGCAAAATACGAGAACTGATTATGTTATAACCAATCTTTGTTAACCACATGTATAAAACCTAGAATGTTTTGGTTCAACCTATACTGTAGCCAGTAGCTAAGGGCTAATATATTACAATGTGGGAAAACTATTTCGCACAGCCTTAGGCTACCTTAAGATGCCCGAGTTGGCTAAGCATGTATCTTTATCCATATAAGGGCATACGCCATATTCTTTAATTAGTCTCCTAAGTACCAGATTTAGTTATAGGCTATATTTTAGTTTCTTATATAAGTATGGCCATAGACAAGCATTTAGCATGGAAGTTTTACTACCCTTTTCTCTTAGTACTAGTTTACAAATGATTTCAGTTTGCCTTTCCTTTTCCCAGGTTTTGAATAACAACTCATTGGTTTCATAAGGCAATTGAGAGCACCTTAGATCAGTTGTAATCTCTATCTAATAGGTAGGTCCATGGAAGAACTGAGACTAATACTTTTTTTTTAAGGATTTCCTTAATGAGGTTCAAGGAGTTGAAAATTTATAATTTTTAGTACGAGTCTGATATCTAAAAAAAAAAATGGCAATTTTCTCTCTATAATGAAAATACGTAATAACTTAGTTCTATTTTATAAAGGGCAAGATCATTTTTTGTTAGGTTTAACTTTCTTGACCATTATATGATCTTTATCGATTTTCATTATGTGCAGTTAAGGTTATATAGAGCTAGGATTTCAGCACAAAGGATAGATGAGAAGGAGCATATGAAGAATAACTAGTTAATAAATTTAACATCTCAATCCCACAATTTGCATATGAAGTTACTAATTTAGGACTTAACTGTATTGGCTGTTCTCAGCCTCATCTTAATGGCTAGCCAAAGGATAATGAAGCTTTAGGCAAGTTAGGATTCAACTATAATAGTTTATGCAAAGCTACTTATGTGTTAGTTTCTCTAATCATATTAAAGCTTACTGAATTTTATTGAGTTATATGTCAACTAGATGATGAAATCCTTTCCTTAGATTGGGGCTCTACGGGGAGATTGGTTAGTAATGACGATATTCCTTTAATATGACAATTACATAGTTCCTTAGTATGACCTTTTTCAATTTTGTTTGATTAAGTGTTAGGTGTCTTACTATCCAAATACCTAAATATTTATGAAGGGGTATTAATAAGCTCAAGTTTCATACTAGAATCAAGTCTAGAGGCCATTACTATAATGTTTTTCATCTTTCTGTCGACTACGTACCTCATTCTTAGCATTTGATTCAATGTCCATAAGATAGTAGGACTAGGCTTAAATTTTTTAAAACTTGAAAAGTCTTAGAAACTAGGTGTGCATCCACTGAAAAAAAGATATTGCTTGCCATTGCATAGCCTCTAAATCCTGTTTTATCGAAGTATATTATCTATGGTTTTAATAAGAGTGATGTCCAGACCCCCTCTTGGCATCAAAAGCATTGAACATTGTTTAACTCTAGGTGAAGTTTATAATTGTTCACTCAAAATATTTAACCAAGTTTTTAGGGACTATTAGGTGCGAACGCTAATAAAACATGGATATTGTTAACAATGGATACTATTAATTAGAATATTCCAATGTATGAGAGGTGTTTATTGGTCCAGTTGTTGATCCTTTTGTGTATATTGTCAAATAGTGGCTAGCAATCCTTGAATATGAGCATTTTGGACCCCAAGTAGGAAAATGTAGTATCTTTAAGTTAAAGAATTAAAATTGTTGTGATGCTTTTTGATGACATCTTATACTTCCATAGTGATAAATATGTGAATTTTACTAATATTGATTGAAAGACCTAATAGTTTCTTAAGGATGTTTCTTGGTGTGTGTCGAATGCACTAGAAAATAAACCTAACTTTGTATAACTAAATTTATAATAGCGGTGAATAGGGATCCTATCCACATGGAATGTATGTGTAGCTTTTGTAATAAAAAGAATCAGTGTTTAGGAGGGGGGTTTGGTTAGTCTTTGAATAACAAAACAAAGTAAAGTTAAATTAATAAAAGCAAATCAAACTAAACAATATAAAAGTGAGAAAATTGATGAATGAGTTTGGAATCCGATTCTTAGTTCAATCTCGGCCTACACACAATTAAACATACTTCATTGTTTTATTGTTTTCACATCTCTCTTAGAACCTATCAATTGTAGATTAACAATAAGCTTTGTTAACTTAGGTTTTCCTTGAGGTCTTGTTTAATCAAAATAAGCTCTTTGACTAAACCTGGCTATCATACAATCTGGAATAAGCTCTCTGGATTTAATAAGACAATCGTAATATCAACTAGGAAAAAAATTAATCTAGGCAATAACCATATAAGCTCGGGTTATTTAATCTATGTTATGGTCTTCCTAATGATTCATCACCATTAGTTTACCACAAATGAATTGAAAATACAACTATTAGGTATTTTATTCCATATTTTGGAAATGGGTTCATACATAAACAATCTAATGAGAATGAGAATATTAATCATCCATATATGAATACCCAAAGCAATAAGAGAAGAATCACATAAACAATCTCTAGAGAGAGAAAGAACAATAATACACAATGAGAGATGCTTAAATGTGATTCTTGGCTTTGATTTCATCTTTGAACTGGAAGAAGGAAGATTAGCCCTACATAGATTCCAAAGAAATGAGTGTTCTTCCCCTTAACTTCTTCCAAAAATGATTGATGCCCCTCTTAGTTGCTCAAATGTCACTTTATATTAAAAACTAAGGTTTTGGGAAGATACAAGATTGGATGCACGAAACCAAGATTTCAAAATTATGTATGGCCATGCATCTTGCACTATATGGTGAATGCTTCATTTCTTGCAATTTCTTGTCCATTGCTCATCCTAATCCACATCCTTCTTGTTCCACAAAGACAAATGAGTTTAAACATCGAGAAGATGACTCAAAGAATGTGCTTTTAACTCGCTTTAGATCTTGAACTTCCAAATTATACCTAAAACCACATATGAAACTAAATGAGTTTCTTAAGCATCTTATAGTATTAATCACTAAGTGTTATGGAATAAATGTACAATCAATTAAGTGTGTATCAAGTTCCCTTACATTTAGTTTTTGACCAACTTCAGGCAAATCAACAAAATCAAAGTCACAAACCAAAAATACTTCCTCATTTTCAATATTTCCTAAGAATAGATAGTCATAAAAAGGAGGAATAAATTTCAAAGCCACAGAAAAAAAACTTAATATTCAATGCCTCTACTCATGAACAATAAATAATCATTCTTTTCAAAAATTGAGCAATCTAGGGGTAGACTATGGCAAAACGTGTTTAAATATGATAAATTTATGGATATACTTAAACACTATTCATGAATAAGACATTCAATAACTTTTTATATAATTTCATTTCTCCACCACTAAGATTCACATGCATAATCATTAATCAAAGGACTTTTTAAGGTTTTAATATGGGCAAAGGTTTAGGTGAGATGTATTTCGATAATGTAGCATAAAAGTTATCAAAGCTAATGAAGCAAGTAAAACACTAAACGTCATCAAGCGTAAAATCTAACATTCATTCAAAAATGGGTACCATCAGCTGTGATGAATGCAAAAACTATGTTTCACAGCTAAAATTCAAGCTCTCGCACCACAACCCTCATGAAGCATAAGGAATTAAGAGGAATCACTCATACAGTTGATAACAAACAATACATTATAACTATAAGTGGTGATCTTTCAAAACAACATCTACCTTATATGCATCATAATCAAATCACCCATTCCATATAGCTTTAGGAGGAAAAACTAATCATGAATAAATTTTAAAAACAAATGAATGTCCTATTTAATAAATTTATTTATTTATTTTTAATTTTCTTTTCTCTTTTTATTTTTTCTTTTTTTCCTCTCTCTTTTTCTTTCTTTTGTTTTCAACAAAAATTAAAAGAAGTTACATCAACATTTGGAATTCATTGATAAGAGATAAAATGAGATTTCAACAATTATAACTAACCCACATATATGCGCACCCCATATTTATACTTTTGCTCATCCATAATCATCCATAATCAACAAATGCTTTACTAGTTTTAAGGCTTAGGTAGGACATTTGGTTAGGTTTAAGGCATATAATAAAGCTCAAGGGGGGCTTAATAAAGGGAAAATTCATATTAATATGTAGGCTATCTAGCTAACGTAACTTATGAAACAAAGAATGCCTATATCATTTTCATGTTAACGTTTATGATAAAAATGTTGTATTGAATAGAAAATCAAAGCAAAATTAGGATGTACATGTCATGCAGGTCACACATAAATTAAAAAAAGACTGATATGGATGTTTATAAAGGCCCAAAATCTCACTAACTTATGTCTACCACTATTCATTATTCTTTTAAAGATAATGTGTATCGACCAATCACACGAGTAAAAGTACATGCCTAGGTTGCCATGAATTTATCTAGTCAATTCACTCTCTAATTATGACTATACAGTCCTAGAAGCAATAGAAAAAGAGAAAATGTTTTTTTAATTCTCTTTCCTTTTGTTTGAAAACTAAAAAAATGTAAAAAAACAAATAAACTTAAAAACACACATGTATATAAGAAACAAACAGCTCAAAAGCACATATGATAATCCTAGTAAATGGGAAAATGTAAACGAAAGGAAATAAAATTCTTAGGTTGCCTTCCAAATAGCGCCTTTATTCTTTTCGTTGGCTCGACTTCCTATTTCCCTCATCAAGTTATGAAATTTTGATTTCCAAGGATCACAACTTTGGCATTTTCCGCTTGACCTGCTTCAGGATAAAGCTTAAGTCGATGTCCACTTACATGCAATGTCTTCCCTGTTTTTAAAATTTTAATCTCTACTGCACCATAAGGAAAGACATTAGAAATCACAAAAGGATCAACCCTATAAGGATGACATTTATGCAGAAATAGTTTATATTTAGCGTAATAAAAAATCACTTTTTGACTAATGATCAAGCTTTTTGTCTAGACATTAAAAGTTTTAGTCTTCTCTTTTATTGAAATCATATTTTGTTCATTTGTATGCTTCCGCTCACAATCTTCTTGTATTGAAAGGTTAATCAGATTAATTGCAAAAACAGAATGGTTATCATGGGAGTGCTTATTAGCATAAAAAATGTTGAAATGAGTAATATCCCCATCGAATTCCACCGTGAGGGTTCCCTCACGAACATCTATCTTAATTTGGGTCATGTTAAGAAATGGTGTCCCAAGTAAGATAGGCATTGGGTTATAGGAAGCTTCATCATTCATGTCAATCACAAAAAAATCAGCAACAAATATATAATATCCAATTTCCAAAACATTACTGAGTGTTAAAGCCTCAGGCTATTGATTCATATAAGTTATATCATTTGAGATTTTATGAGGTGCATCACATTCACATGCATAACATGAACATATACACACATGAATGTTGACTTTTGTACACAATGTAAAGATAGTGTATTAACTCAATTGACATATTCTGTGGTGTGAAAGATTTAAAATGATCATGATGTGAATTGTGAATTGTTTTGTCATAAATTTTGGTTGATGGATTATAATTGCTAATTTAGAATTTATTATTAAAATTGGGAGTTTTATGAATTAATATGTACATTTGCACTAGAAAAAACCCAAGTGGCAAGATAAATTGACACATGGTAGTAGAAATAAGTGACATGTGGCATTAGGATTGAGTGACAAATGGCTTAGATAATTGGGTAAAAAATGGCTCAGAGATTGAGAGGCAAATAAACCAATTATTAAAAGACAATTGGAACCATAAGAAGAAGACATGTAGCAAGTGACAAGTGACAAGTGTCACAACACTTGCCACACACCTGAACCCAAAACACTCACACAAGACATAAGCATCTTTGTCCTTCATTTTTGCTATATGCTATTTTGTTCTTCTTCTTTCTTCTCTCAACTCATGACACTCTCACCCAACCCTCAACGTTAAGTTTTGCTAAAATCTTGCACTTTACCACTTCAAGATCTTGTTGTCTTCTTCATGTGGATGAAAACCTAACTTATTCCTCTTTGAAATTTTGATGATCGTGTAAGCTTAGGGGCTAGGTTAATTTAAGGATTTGAGGAAGATTTTAAGCTAAACAAGTAAGTATGAAATTAATCTTCATGGCTTTTTTTAATAAAAGCATTTATGATGATTGTTTAGGGATGGATTGATATCTCTGATGATGTGTGCTAGAAGTTGATTAATAAATGGATATACTTGTGTTTTGTTTTTGTGTAAATGATAAAAGATAGTTTATGAATTGTTGTATAGATGATTTTGAGTTGGAATTGAGGTGGAGATGATGAGGAATTGAGATATAAATGAGGAATTATGAAGAAAATATTTTGTATTTAGTATGTAGGGGTTAAAATGTGGAAAATTGAAGGAGAATGGAGAGAAAAATTTTCGGATAACACATCCCACGATCATGAGATTTCCCCCACTATCGTGGGAAGTGAATTGAAAGTGAAATCTTCTCTTTTGTTTGATCTTTGAACTAACTAAGGATAAGCTACTTTACTTTGGTGCATTTAGACTTAATTGAGGCTTGAAATGAATCCAGTTTGATGCTTGATTAATTGGCTAAAGTGTTTGATATGTTTAGGTTATTAATTGAGTTTATAACTTAAGGAATGGATTGTTGATATCAATGTATTTAAAATATGGAAATTTATGAAGGATATAAGAATGAAGGTGTTCTTAGGAATGAAATTGTGATCCAAAGAAATGAGTAAGGTGCATTAAGAATAAATGAATGAGAATTAGGATTTTGTGTGACTTTATAATGCTATAAAAGGATTAGTGAATATATAATTGATGAAATTAGAATAATCAAGTTTAATTAATGTATAAGCCTAAGTACAAACTAAATATATAAAATTTATAATGTTTGAATGATCATTACTTATGTTTAAGGATACATACCTGGGGAAAGTAAATTGAGCATGCATTGATCATGATATATATATATATATGGTTGAATATTTATATGAATGATCAAATTAGTAATGTGTGTACAATTTGTGTGTATTGCATGATTTTAGATGCACAAGTCGAACGCTAGCATCCAGACATTGCTGGTTTGTCAAGGAAATACTAATTTGGAGTGTACTATGAGTCAACCTAGATGTTTTCTTACCATTTTTGATTTGTTTCTGTTTAAATTCAACTATTAAAACGTTAATAATATGATTGTGATAATTTCAGACATTGATGGGCTGAGGAGTTTGATATTTGGAAATGTATTGGGAGTGTTTCCTGGTTGTGTATGAATTTGGAAAATTATGTGTACTCAACTAAATGTTAAATGCTAGAATGAGATCCGATGAATATTTGAAAATGTCTGTGCACGATGAATAGAAGTGATTGATAGTATATTATATAAAATGATGCATTTCATTACATTGTTATGCATGATCAAATAAAGGAGTTGTGGCCGGAGTGATAAGTGAAAAAGAGTTTAAAGCTTAGAATTGTGCACAAAGAGCCACAGGCCCAGTTATTAATGAGCCCAGTATCCACAATGGGTACGGCACAATATATGAAATGAGCCCGGTATCCATAATGGATATAGGACAGCAAAAAGGAACTCGGTCATAACAAAATAAAAATGAAAGTGGAGTCATATGTGCATATGCATTTTTTTAAATATAGATATCTTTACATGTATTGTGTGAAATATTGTAATGAATTACTAAATTGTGATGATATGAATGATTGAGATAAATGATAAACTTATTCTGAAATGAGTATATGAAATGTGTAAAATTCATGATGTGTTGTTGAGATGAGGTATACTGTGAATTTGGAAATATATTTTTGATATTCATGTTTTGAATGAGTGAGCACATCGATAATGGTTCACACACTAAGTTCGCAAGCTCATCAAAAATACAAATATTGATTTTCAGGTACGAGGGAGACCTAGTTCCTAAGGCAACTAGTAGAATTCTAGTTCTGTCAAAATTTGGAAAGCAAGAATGGCTCAAAGGTCTAATCAGTTGATACTGAGAAGTTTAGATAGAATACTTTTGTTTAGTTTCTCATTTCATATAGAACATGTTGTAAAAGAGTAGTAAACTGTCAAATGTTTTTGATATTGTAAATATATGTATTATGAAGTATGATGCTACAGTGTAAATTATGTTTGTGAATGAAATGGACAAAGTTAATCTTTTAGCTACTTATGTTTTGTACGATGCTATAATAAGTGAATGTAATTGTTTTAAATGCCATTTTCATAGGATATATTCTTGAATGTCCTCTAAATGTTCAGGCATGTGGCCTATGGAGATAGGGTGTTACAAGGCTTTTGGCATCAAAGCATAGTTTGGAATCTATAGGAACATATAAGAACATTTAGACATGATATATAGTGAGAGACTCAAATAGTGACCATGATTATTGTTTATTATAGGTCATCCACTATAGGAGATCAAGTCACAGAGTCAGCTGGCCTAGAGTCTGTAAGAGCCAATAGGGAGTCTCCAGTACCTCAGTATGACCAAATGCCTGAGAGAATTCATGAGAGAAAAGAAAAGAGGTATGATAAACTTAGAAAGCAGGGGGTTGTAGACTTCTATAGAAGTACAGACCTTGCTAAGGCAGAAGATTGGTTAGATAGAAAAGGTATTTGATTAGATGGACTATGAGTCAGATAAAAGGCTTGACTACGCAGTCTCGTTATTGTAAGGTCCAACTTATCAGTAGTGGAAGACTGTTCCTGACAGTACCACTTGACCTTGTAGTTTAAAGTGGGAAGACTTCCTGAGAGTCTTCAAAGAGAATTCTATGCCAAAGATATACTTGGATAAGAAGATGAATGAGTTTCTAGATCTAAAGTAGGGAAGTCTCACTATAGTCGAGTATGAAATACGATTTAATGAGTTGATAAGATATGCTACAACTTTGGTTCCGACTGAGGAGGATAAGTGAAGGCGATTTGAGGATGGACTAAACATAGAGATCAGGATGAGGTTAGCTATTACTAATCTGAGTAGTTTAAAGAAATTGCGAGCTACCTCAATTTGAATTGAACAGTTATTGAAAAATGGACAAGGAGAGTACAGACAGGAGTTCAAAATGAAGAGAAATAGTGAGTCTCAAGTTGATTATGGAAGAAGATTTAGTAAATGCCAGAATAGATCATTTCAACCACTAACTAGATCGAGACAGTCAGGGTTTAGACTGAGAGGCAGTTTTGCACAGGCTAGTGTTGGTAGATGTCCAGTATTTGGGTAGATGCAATAGATGCCTAGCTGTAAACATTTTCGAAAGAAATATGGTGGAGAATGTTGGAAGTTATCGAGAGCTTGCCTTCATTGTGGCTTTTTTAAGCACCAGAATAGAAACTGTCTTGCAACTTTCAGAGAATAGTCTAGAGTGAGAGCAGGATTGATGTCTGAGATAACTTTCCAACAGAACAGAGTTAGTGGATCAGGACAGAGATGAAGAGCTAGAGGAAGAACAAGTTCGGTAAGTCCTAGTGCTAGGATAGAGGTGCGGAGTAACCAACCACACTCTTAGGCCAAAATCTATGCTATTACCAGACAGGAGGCCCAAAACTCCCCAGATGTTATTACAGGTGTGTTTAATGTATTTAATTTTAAGGCATTTGCATTTTTAGATCCAGGATTTACACATTCATTCATTACTCCACATATGGAATCTAAACTACATTGTGAGAGAGAAATATTGAAATGTGGCTTAGAAGTGAATACATCGATAGGTAGTACTACAACTACGGTAATTGGAAAAGTGTGTAAAGAGTGTACTGTTGGGGTTGATTAGGCAAACTTGGAAGCTAATTTGATTGTATTGAAATTAAATGAGATCAATCTTATCTTAGGTATGGATTGGCTTACTGCATATAAGGTCATGATGAATTGCTACACTAAGGAGGTGATTCTCGAATCTCTTAATCAGCCGAGAGTAATTTTCAAGGTGTTTCTCAAGTAGTGCTAGCCAGATTGATTTGATCAATGAGTTCTTTAAGACTGATTTAGGTGGATGTGAGGCTTACTTAACCTATATGACTGATACGTAGAACAAAAAGACAATTCAGAATATTCCTATTGTTAGGAATTTTCTGGATGTGTTTTCCACTAAATTATCTAGTTTACCCCTAGATAAGGAGACAGAGTTTACTATTGACCTATTTCCAAGTACTACTCCTATATCTATTCCTCCGTATAGGATGGCACCTGTAGAACTTAAGGAACTTAAGGCTTAGTTGTAGGAGTTGTTAGGTAAGGGTTTCATCAGACCCAGTGTGTCACCTTATGGAGCCCCAGTTTTATTTGTCAATAAGAAAGATGGGACCTTGAGATTGTGTATTAATTATAGATAGTTGAATTGAGTGATAGTGAAGAACAAGTATCCTTTACCGAGGATAGATGATTTACTTGATCAGTTACAGGGAGCTCAGGGAGCTCAGGTGTTTACTAAACTAGTTTGAGATCAAGGTACTATGAGTTGAAGATAACAGAGGCTGATGTACCAAAGAGTGCATTTAAGACTAGATATAGGTACTTCGTGTTTTTGGTGGTGCCTTTTGGGTTAAAAATGCTCTGGCAGCTTTTGTGGCATTGATGATTAAGGTATTCCAACCCCACCTAGATCATTTTGTGATTGTATTCATAGATGATACTTTGGTGTATTCGAAGAGTAGAGAGGAACATTTTGAGCATTTGAGGTTAGTTTTACAAATAATGAGAGAGAACCAATTGTATGATAAGTTCAGTAAGTGTGAATTTTGGCTTGATCAAGTAGTATTCTTAGGTCATATAGTATCTGGATATGGCATACAGTAGAACCAAAGAAAGTTGAAGCAATGATGAAGTGGGAAGCCTCGAGAAATGTGTCCAAGATTCAAAATTTGCGTAGATTAGCAGGATACTACAAGAGGTTTATTGGGGGGAGTTTCATTAATCCTAGCCCCTTTGAAAAAGATTCTAAGGAAGAACGTACCTTTCATATGGTTTGATGAATGCCAAAGGAGTTTTGAGGAATTAAAACACTGATTAACTACAACACCAGTGTTAACTATTCCATCTAGATCTGGAGGATATGTTATGTATAGTGATGCTTAACACCAGGGATTAAGATGTGTTCTGATATAGTATAGTCGAGTGATTGCATATGCATTGAGACAGTTAAGGTCACATGAATTCAACTATCCAGTTCATGAATTAGAACTTGCTGCAGTGGTGTTTGCTTTGACAATTTGGAGATATTATTTATATGGTAAGACATTTCAGATATTCATAGACCATAGAAGTTTGAGATATTTGTTAAGTCAGAAGGAGTTGAATATGAGACAAAGGCAATGGATTGAATTGCTTAAGGATTATGATTGCCCGATTGAGTATCACCCAGGTAAAGCTAATGTAGTAGCTGATGTATTAAGCATGAAATCGAATAGTAGTGTGGCTCAAGTTCAAACATCGAGGTTACTAAACCTTTCAACTTAGAGCATTACATGTTGAGCTGAATTTAGGGAAGAATCAAGTATTGTTAGCTGCATTCGAGCTTAGACTGATGTTGCATGAAAGAATAAAAAAGGCTCAAAACAAGGATCCAAAATTAGTGAAGTTAATTAAGAAGTTGAAACAGAATCTGAATTCTGAGTTTGAATTGGGAAACGATACATTATGGTTGAAGCAGAGATTATGTGTTCCTGATTTGGATGATCTGAGAAAAAAGATTTTAGAGGAAGCACACATAGCAGCTTATGTTATGCATCTTGGTACTACTAAAATGTATAATACGCCGAAACAACATTTCTGGTAGCCAAGAATGAAAAAGCAAGTGGCAGAATATGTTACTAAATGTTTAACTTGTCAATAGATTAAGGCAGAGCATCAAGCTCCGGTTGGGAAGTTACAGCCATTGCCTATTCCAAAGTGGAATGGGAGAGGATTACTATTGGTTTTATTATGGATTTGTCAAGGACTCCGAGGCAACATGATTCCATATAGGTCATTGTTGATAGATTGACAAAATCAACCCATTTTTTACCTGTGAGAAAGAATAATACACTGGATCAGTTAGCCCAGAGATATGTTAATGAGGTAATGAAATTACATGGAGTTCCAATATCCATTGTATCGAATCAGGACCCCAGATTTACTTTGAGATTTTGGAGAAGTTTACAAACAATTTTGGGTACAAGGTTAAACTTTGTATGACTTTTCATCCTCACACACATGGACAGAGTGAGAGGACTATTAAAACTATTAAGGATATGTTAAGAGCTTATGTTTTGGAGTTCTAAGGAGCATGAGACCAATATATAGCTCTTATTGAATTTACATACAACAATCATTATCACAATAGTATCGGTATGGCACCATATGAGGTGTTATATGGCAGAAAATGTCGTTTGCCATTGTATTGGGATGAAGAGGGTTTAAGGATTGTTAAAGGACCAAATCTAATTCAAGATACTGTTGATAAAGTTAAACTGATCCGTAGTAGAATTAAAGTGGCTCAAGATAGATAGAAGAGTTATGTGGATCAATACTGAAGAGACATGGAGTACCAAGTGGGAGATAAGGTGTTTTTTAGAGTATCGCCTTGGCGAGGAGTGCTAAGTGTTGGATCACCTATCGCCCGGGTATTCACAATACACAGCGGATTGGACCATAGGACTTCGTGTATTATGCCTTGGTTAGCCGAAACTACACAACAAGAACTATAACTGAAATTTTACAACATGTACGGAATTACCTCTTGACGCAGATTGGTATTTATTTTTCAGATTTGTAGACGCTATAGCACGCGAACGTCCTCTACCGGTATCCACATGTACCGGTATCCACACGAGGATGAACGATCCAAGAAGCGGCTAATGTGTGCTAGCACGTTCTAAAACACTTTAGAAAGCCGCATAATTTTTCTTTCGAAAAAAGAACGAGCGGCTAGTTCTTGGTGGCTAGGGTTTTCATATGTCTTCTAATGAGACATAATTTCTCTATTTATAGATAAACCCTAATCCCTATTCCTATTAGGAATAAGAATATCATAATCCTAAACCCATTAGGATTATGTAAGTCCAATAAGTTTCGGCCCATATTATATCTCATATAATAAAAGCCCGACAACTTAATTTAATCTGGCCCAATAAATATATCCACATATATTTATTCAGTGCCTAATAAATTAGGCCTAAGAGAATAAACTCAAATCACATCACTCTCTGTGTGCGATCCTATAGGCTCATTTGATGTTGGTAATGGGCTTAATCACACTTCAAGGCCCATAAGTCGTAAGCGACCTCTAGTAAGACATTATGACTACCCCAACCAAATGAGGATCGGTAATTCGATTTCACCTGTAATCATGGTTACAAACTCAGTCCGTTTGTAACACGATATCAAGATTAATCATAAGGCATGGTATATGTGAACCTTTGATTGATCATAGTTTCTTGATTCCCAAGTTGACTGACTATAACAAATGACATTGATGACTCCTCATCAATTCATTTGAGCAC
>JAOQMS010027064.1:0-15195 GCA_027563885.1 Erythroxylum longipes | reverse complement strand
ATATGGTTTGTATTTTGTAATTTGAAATGGGCCCAGATGGCCAATAAAAGCTTCTGTTAATTTCATTGTTTTGTAACCAATTGTTATAAAATAAAATGGAACGTTTTGGTTATCAACTTTCTGTATCTTTATGTTTATGGTTAAAAAAAAATTTATACCGACTGTTTGATTGTTTAGTGATGTGGCACACCACCCTCGCGGGGCACGGACTTGGATATCACCGTCGATATCAGGTTCGGGTCCAGCGGGAGTGGGGTGTTACAAATATGGTATATTGGAAGACCAATATGTCAACCAATGTTTCTAAAAACTCTTAATATAATAAATTTAATAATTTTTAGCTTATATTAATCATCCACAAACACATATGGATCGACCAATTCCTCTAAAAACATGATTTTAATAACTTCACATTCTTAAAATAAAAAATTTAATGAAATTATGATTTAAACACTTTCCAAAATATTTCCTAAAGAGTGTTTGAAAAATTTAAAAACTTTTCTCTTAAAATTAAAAGCTCTAACACCTCTTGATGAATGAAAAGACTCATGCAATAAAGTGATATGAAATGTTTATGAATGGTTAGCCTTAAAGAATACCAAACTGACAAAGTGAGATTGCAACGATATTATAAAATATAAAAAAACCTAGATGTGCTTTGTTTTTTTTATTCATGACTTAATCTTCACTTTGTAAGTTGCAAACTTCATCTCTTCTTTTATCAATTTCATAAAGTACCTTTTTAAGTTATGCATGATTTTAACTTGTTCTTATAAAGCTTCTTATCAAGATAAAAAACTCATTAGTAAGACTTATAATTTGTAATCATCAAAATATTAATTTGAACTTTTTTGGTTATTATCCCTTTTTTATGATGACAAAATATTTGTAATATTATAGAGCAATGGTAAGATTAAGCACATAAGTAAATATCCATATCAAGATAATGAATAGCCTCCTCCCCAATTCATGCATGAAACATATTTCAATATTAAAAAATAGAGATTTTTAACATCAAGTAAATGATATTCAATATCAAGTGAAAAATATTCATACGTAAAAAGTTTACAAAATATACGTACAACAATTATACTCCCTTTAAACCTAGTATCACAAAATTACTCTCCCCCTTTTGGAAACATAAGAAAGACCAATTAGCTAGAGGAGGAAAACGAGACTCAATCAAATGTTATAAGTCATCGAATTGGTACATCGTGATGTCTCAAAAAAATTCAAGTTTATCAAGCAACATAGTAAGTTGATACTCAATGGCTACCAAAAGAGCATTAGGTGGAGACTCATAATATGGTCTTGAGGTATTAGCTTCATCATCTGTAGGGAGATCTACAGTGTGGCATAGGAGAGGCTTATCAAAACTAAGGCCATATTAGGGAGTCCTTGTATTGGGAAAGGTTGTTGACGTTAGAGTTATTGCCGCTAGTTTAATCAAGTTATTTGATCATCAACTAATCAATAATCCATGCAATTAAAAGTGGTAGAATTAAAAAAGAAATCAAAATAAATATCGTCGTCAACATTTCCACATTTTTCTTTTAAAGTGAAGATATTAATCGACTAGTGCTTAGAGGTCGACCAATACTATTGATCAAACTTATTGTAAACTCATTGAAAGATTTAATTTATGAAGATTTTCTTTACTGATTAACCACTAAGGAGTTATGTTCTATCAATGACCATTATTGTTTAACCAATATATTTGACAAGTCTCTTAAAAACTCATTAGAAAGAAAGCATTCTCATATAGAGGGACAATGGTTAACCACAAGATTATATTAATCAATCAATACGATTACGTAATCATCTAAACAAGCTAGCAAAAAATTATCAAACTCATTAGAAAGTAATGATGGTAGATTTTTCAGGATATTGAGTTGACTAAACTAAGGTATTGGTCAACCAATATACCCTAATAACTTTAAAATTAGCCCTAAAATTTAAATTTAAACATTAAACCAGATAATAAATCATGAAAGAAAAACAATCAAGGTAAGTAAAAACATCAACCTAATCATTTATCAAAATGAGTTTCCATCAATCATGCCCAATTCTCTTCTAATTATACAAAATCTATCCTCATTCATAAGTTTAGTAAAAATATTGGTCAATTGATATTTTGATCTATGAATTCTAACTCAATATCCCCATTTTGCATATAATCTTTAGTAAAATGATATTTAATTTCTATGTGTTTGGTTCTAGAGGTTTGAATGAAGTTCCTTAGGAAGCAAATAGCACTAGTATTATCATACTGAATAGGTATCTTTATAAGGTCTATCCATAGTCTCTAAGTTGTCATCTAAGCCATAAGGCAATAGAATTTTGTTTTTGACTAAACCATGAGACAAATGCATTTCCTAGGAATTGACAAGTACCTTATTTACTATTTCTATCTAAAAGACTATTATAAAATCTACATCCAAATAACCAATTAATTAAAAAACATATGCATAGGATACCAAAGTCCTAATGAAATGGTAATATCTAAGAATGAGCTTAAAGACTAAGGGGTAGGATTCCCTAGGACTCGATTAAATCTAACATGCATATACTAAACATATTATTGAACCTACTTGCGATAAGATAAAAGTAAACTACCAATCATACCTTGATAGAAATTTACATTATCCGACTTATCCTTTTATCTTTGTTCAAATTTGTTATGATGCTCATATGTGTCTCCAATAGTTTAGCTTGATCCATTATAAAACGTTTAAGTATTTCTTTGGTGAACTTTGCTTGATTGATAAAGATATATTCCTTCATTTGTTCGATTTGGAGCCTAAGAAAGAAGTTAAGCTTTCTCATCATGCTCATATTCTCTACTTATACACTTAAAGAATTCTTTTTGTATACTCTTATTAGTAGCATAAAAATAATGTCATCAATATAAATTTGAACAATTAAAATGTCATGCTTATGCATTTTAATAAAGAGTTTAGTGTCAACCTCACATTTAGATAAATTATTTTCTAGAGGCAAGAAACTTAGCCTATCATACCAAGCTCTAAAACCTTGTTTTAAACCATATAAGGTCTTCCAAAGTTTGTATCCTAATGGCACCTACGAATTAGATGTTTACAAAATTCAGCTCAATTTTCTAACCAAAGAATTCAATTTAACAACAATCAATATATGTAAAAATAAATAAATTGCTTAAAATAAATTAAATAATTAAATAATCAATAATTTAAAGAGAATAGGGAAGTGAGAACATAAATCGATTTATAATGGTTTGGTAAACAACCATTACTTACGTCCATTCCCAAGAATAATCTTAGGATTTTATTACATTTTTCCTTTCAAGGTGAAGATTAACCTTTGTATAATCTTTTCTCAGTAAAAAGAAACCCTTTTACAATCCTCTTCCAAATTGAAAAGGAACACCACTTAGAACACCCTAAGTACAATAATATCTTACCAAATTTTATAACTTAAACTACCTCACTTTATCACTTGATAACTCTAAAAGGCTCACTCACACAAATATGATACAATAATGCTCAAATAATTGAAACCACTTACAATGTGTGTAAAATATACTTAAATGCTTCTTAATGCTAAAACCAATGAGAAAGCATGTTTTTACAAGGTTTTAAGAGCCCTATTAGCTATCGAATCCAAGAACTAGTTATTATAATGCTAGTTATAGAGCATTGGTTGACTAATCTAGCATATTGGTTGAGTAGTGTGCATTACAAGTAAATATTAAATATCATCTAGCCTTTGAGATATTGGCCGACTAATAGGCATATTGGTTGACCAATATGGCACATTGGTCAATCGATACATTATCCAATGTTACTATAAACTTCCAGTACATCAAATTTGATAACTCTAATCTATATTGTTTAACGACTAACTCATATAAATTAACTAATCCCCCAAAAAATCATGATTTTAACAACTTCAAATGCTCAAACTCAATTTTTTAAATAAAATTATGATTTAAACACTTCATAATCTGACGTACCAATTGTACATGTGTCCCGCTAGTCGTTCCAACATTGATCTATAAACAGCAAAGGGAAGTGGCCTTTCCTTGTTACATCACTCAATTTATGTAATACTCTCCATCCAGTGACAGTTCTCATAGGAATAAACTTATTTTTTTTATTGGAGATAACTGTCATTCCTCCCTTCTTTGGTACAACCTAAAAGGACTCACCTAAGGACTATCAAAAATGGGATAAATCACTCCAACATCTAGGAGTTTAATTACCTTTGCTTTTACCATGTCTTTCATGTTCAGATTCAACCCCCTTTGGGCTTGTACCACCAGTTTAAACTCCTCCTCTATTAAAAGTTTGTGTGTGTAAAAAGAATGGTTGATTCTTATGATGTTGAAAATCTTCCATGCAATGGCCCTTTTTATGTTCCTTAAGCATATTCAGCAACTTTTTGTTTTGTGCCACCTCTAGAGTTGACGCGATAATCACTAGTAATTTTGAATTCTTCTCAAGAAACGCATATTCCAGATGATCAGGGAGTGTCTCCAATCCTAATTCTAGTGGTTCTTCAATGGAAGGTTTTAACTTTGTCTCTGTATTTCTGTGTATTTCCTCAACTTCTTTCGTCCTAATGAAAAGCTTATTATCTTCGGGTTTTGTCCTCATCTTGAGTCATAGACAATTTATGCATGTCGTTGGACACAATTTCTTACACAATGTTTGAAGTTACAGAATCATTAATATCAATAAAGTAATAAGAATCATCACACTCAATAGCACATCTCATAGCATCAGATATCTTAAAATTTACCTTTTCTTCTCCCACCCTAAGAACTAGTTTCCCTTCACTAACATCAACGATGGCTCTAACTGTAGCTAGGAAAGGACGTCACAAAATCAAAGTTACTTCTATATCTTTGTCCATGTCAAGTATAATGAAGTTATCTGGGAAGATAAACCAGTCAGCCTTTACTAATACATCCTTGATAATTCCTTTAGGATGTTTAATGGATCTATTAGCTAATTGAATGCCCATACTAGTAAGTTTAAGTTCTCCTAACCTTGTATTCTTAAACAACTTATAAGGCACTAAGTTAATGCTACCCCCCAAATTAGCGAAAGCTTTCTCAACTAACAAATTACCAATAACACAACGGATAGTAAAACTCCCTAGATCTTTTAACTTCTCTAGTAACTTGTTTTGCAGAATCACTGTGCATTCCTAGCTTAGTCTCACTGTATCCAATTCCTCCAACTTCTTCTTATTAGATAGTAACTCCTTTAAAAATTTTGTGTATTTGGGCATTTATGCTAGAGCTTCAACAAGTGGTAAATTAATATGAATTCTTTTGAATAACTTGAGGAATTTACTGACTTGCTCATCCATGAGACCTTTCTCTACATCTTTGATCTTCTCTTGACTATCCTCATGATCCTCCTCTTCATTTCGGGGTTTGGCATCCACTTAACTCCTTCCTGCTTCTAAGTGTGACCACCTTCATATGCTCATTAGGGTTGGGTTCAGTGGTATTCAACGGATTCCCCAGTTGTCCTTCAGTTAATATTATTATCAACTGGCTAAGTTGAGCCTCTAAGTTACATATGGATTTTTGTTGTATCTGATGTTTCACTATAGATTCCTGAATAAATTCCAATATCATTTCATCCATACTTGGTTTCTTAAGTTGTGATGCTTGAGGTTAGGGTCCTATTGGAAGATTATTTCTTTGTTGTCCTTGATTACCCCATGAAAAGTTGGGGTGGTTCCTCCATCCAGGGTTATAAGTATTACCATAAGGATTATTTTGGGATCTTGGAGTGTTCCCTAAAGAATCCATGTGTTCAGGTTGAATTGATTGACATTCCTATCCTTGGTGGTCTAGCCTGCACACTTTGCACTGCATCACCCTTCCTTATAGAGCTATAGTTAATCTGTCTATCTTCTTACTCATGGCCTCCATTTGACTCTCCAACTACACCAACGCATCTATTTCATAAACTCCCACTTGCCTAGTAGTTCGTTCTCTAGCCGAGCACCACCGATAGTTGTTCATGGCCATGACTTCAATAACTCCTAGGCTACTTTACGTATTTTATTGTTTAACATCCCTTTAGCTGTTGCATTTATTGACTACCTCGTACTTTGATTTAGCCAATTATAGAAAGTTTAGATTTGTATCCACATTGGTAGTCCATGATGAGGGCATCGTCTGAGCATCTTGTTGAATCTCTCTCATATGTCATAAAGTGATTCACCTTAAGTTTGGTAGTATGACGAGATTTCATTCCTTAGTTTTGTAGTTTTAGCAGGGGAAAGTACTTTAGTAAAAAAATTTCTACCACTTGATCCCATGTAGCAAGTGACGAAAGTGGCATAGAGTTTAGCCTTTCCTTTCAGGAAGAATGGAAATAGATGCAGTCTAATTGCATCATCATTTGCTCCATTGATTTTAAATATATTGCAGATCGCTAAAAAGTTATTATCCCATAGTCCATCGGATTGGATTGACTGCTGCATCATCTAAATGATGCTTAGCTTAATCTTGAAATTGTT
Organism: Erythroxylum longipes; assembly: GCA_027563885.1. Classification (NCBI taxonomy): domain Eukaryota; kingdom Viridiplantae; phylum Streptophyta; class Magnoliopsida; order Malpighiales; family Erythroxylaceae; genus Erythroxylum; species Erythroxylum longipes. Next base: position 8,673 of record JAOQMS010027064.1, on the reverse strand, counting down.
TGCCTGAATAGTCAGTCTCATTATGCTGGATTTCGCATCAGTTATGTTTGGCCTAGTGTAGTCGAAAGTCGTACGTGATTGGTCTTCCATATTGTTAGATTCTTCTATATCCACGTGAACTTCCAAACCTTCTATCTGACAATCTAGCTCAAACTCTCACAGATTAGTCCTATAAAGCTTCTTTCATGTCATTATCTCTATTTTAGGAACTGTGTCTAGTAAGTCCTCATATGTACTTTGGGTCATAAACCGACCAGGAGTCTAAGTCTAAACTAAAGAAATAAAATAAACAAACTAAACAAATAAAATAACATAAAGTAAAAGCAAGGATAAAGCAAAATAAAATAAAATAAGCACGGCTAGATTAATAAAACTAAGGTTTTCCTAATATCACCTTCCCTAGCAACGACGTCAAAAACTTGATTAATTGGTTTTAAATGTGTCAATTATGAAATAAATGCAAGTGCTCGGTATAGCTATAGCTAGTACCAACAAGTACAGGTTGATCCCATGAAGATGATGAATACTAATAGTTACTGGTATCCTATTATCTAGTATACGAGTTTGATTTGTGATTTTAATTAAAGAAAAGAAAAATTAAGAAATTAAAATAAAACAAGTAATAAGATTGAATAGAGAACTAAAAAATTACTTAGAAAACTATTAATGTCAAAACTTAGTGTCTAGGATTCGAATCCCCCTAAATACCTTAGATTGATTGATCTTTTATTAAGTAATTGTTTTATTGATTTATTGGACCATGGAGATTCCTATGATATGCTATAGCCCACTCTTGAGTCTAATAACAACTAATCCTAAGATTATCAACTGAATTACTTAGGTTATAGTTCATAGAATTGCTTTATCGATTTGTGAATCCCATTATTAGGTCTAACAATAATCCAGAGAATTTAAGTCATCCTATCTCTAGGGTTTCAATCAACTCCTCCCAATTATGGTAGATCTATTCACACACAGGATTTCTTAATTTCTATGTTATGAAATCAGATTATGCACTAATATTCTAGATCTATTAGAACATATATTAAATACATAATTGAATAACAATATATCAATTCGAACAATTACATTAATAAAAGAGTCAAATATGTTATTGCACAAAACTATGGTTCATCTAACCTAGGCACTAAAAGAATTTAATTACACATTATAAAACACAAAATCAAATATAAACAGAAGGAAAAACGAATTGAAAATAATGGGTTAATAATTTTAAATCTCCCTGTTTGTCTTCTATTGAATATTCTTGTATGGTAGAGATTTGATTTTGTATTCTGATGGATCTTTCGATGATTTCTTCTTGTTTTCCACTTCTTTAACTCAAAATCGCTCCTTTTGAATGATCTCAAGTTCTGTAATTGCCTCCTAATGTCTACTCTTCCTTTTTGCTTCCGAACATGTCCTTTTATAGTAAATTTTAGGGTTCTAGGTGATACACAACTGTGTACTAAACTGTGTATAACCTATAATACCTAGAATTTACGATTCTGCATGACCTGAGAGAAGTATAAGTGCTGATGCATGACCGTGTATCCCTTATATGCTTCAAATCTTCATTTTATGTCATGTTTTTATATGAATTCATCTTCTTTAAGTCCATAAAGACAATTATAACCTAAAAACACAATTGTAGCAAATTAAGTACCAAATTTATGATAAAAGTACAAGATATTAAGCAAAAATACATCAAATATTGGGTATAAATATGATCAAATATACATATACCAAATGCATCACATTTTTCAAAATCGAGAGGTTGATTAGCATAAAATTCTTCTTGAATAAAACCATGTAAGAAAGCACTTTTAACATCTATTTGAAACAATTTGAATTTCATGTCGAATGAAAATGCAATTAAGAGCCTAATAGATTCTAACCTACCTATTGGAGCAAAATTTTATTTGAAACATATACCTTCCTCTTGATTATAACTTTTTCCACCAATCTAGTTTTATTTCTTATAATGGTACCTTATTCATCTAATATGTTCCTAAAAATCCATTTGGTACCTATGATTTGGTGATTTATAGCCCTAAATACTAAAGTCTACACCTCAATCCTCTTAAATTTGTTCAACTCCTCATTTATAGTTAGAACCTAACTTTCATCATTAAGAGCTTCTTTTATAGTCTTATGTTCAATTTGACAAATGAAAGCAAGATAAGATAAGTCTCTAGGATGAGATCGATTGACTACCTATTATTGAACATTTCCTAAAATTTGATTTGGAGGATGATTCTTCTTAAATTTCTAATTTCTTAAGAGCTCCTCATCTTCTTATCTTCCTTACTTAGTTTGATAATATACTCATATGGGGTATATTGGTAATTTTTCTTAGTTTCTTCAAGAGCTAATTTCTCTAGTTCCTTAGATATACTTACATCATCATCTTTAATATCTTTTTTAGAAATAAGAGGGGTAGATTCAACAAAGATAATATGTATAGAACTCTTCAATAACAAAGCTCTTCTTACTAAACACACCATATTTCTAGTTAAGGAATAGCCAAGAAAAATTCCTTCGTCCACTTTAGAATCAAACTTACCTAAGTTATCTTTAGTATTCAAAATGTAGCACTTACGCCTAAGAACTTTGAAGTAGCTAAACTTTTACTTCTTCCCATACCAAAGCACATAAAGAGTTTTATCTAAAGTCGATCTTATGTAGACTATAGTTGAAATGTGACATGGGGTAATTACTGCCTCAACCTAAAAATAATTAGGAAGATCATACTTATTTATCATGGTTGATTTTAGCCACTTCTTGTAATGTCATATTTTTCCTCTTAACAACTCTATTTTGTTGAGGGATCCCTAGAGTAAAAAAGTTGTGAAATATATCGTTATCTTCCCAAAAGGTTTCATAACCTTCATTCTCAAACTCCCTACTATGGTCACACCTAATAGATACAATAGAGAGCTCCTTTTTATTTTGACCATTTACAAATTTAACAAATTCTCCAAAGCATTCATCTTTATTAGCTAAGAATAAGGCCTAATTAAATATACTAAAGACATCTACTATGACAAAAGCATAAAATCTACTTATTAAATAAGCAAATATAGTTAGTCCAAACAAATATATATAAAGTGGTTATAAAATTCTGATGGAAGTTATCAAATTTTGCTCTTGAATCCGTCTTAGTTTGTTATCCCACTTTTTAAGGTATAAAAATCTTGTATTTCTCAAATTTGACCTTTAGAAGTTTATTGACAAATTGTTTGGAATTAAGGTTAGAGGTGAGGTCAATGCCTGCATGTCCAAGCTTTTTATGCAAAATCTGTGCGTCTGTACTAATAAAACATCAGACACTTAATATTATTAAGATCAATTATATATATTTTTTATTCTCTCTTTTTTCAAAAAATGCAATGTCATTAGCGTATATCTTAGATACAATGCATAGTCTTCCCTTAAAACATGCTCTATATCCTTTGTCGCATAGTTGGCTTACACTCAACAGGATATGATTGAATCCATCAACATAATAATAGTGTGATTATCTTTAACAAATTTGTCAATGCCAACTCCAAACGTGACAAATCATATATCCCCAACTCCAAACGTGACAAATCCTCTATATTTATCTTTAAAAGTTGAAAATTAGGATGCATCATTGATCATATATCTTAAGTATCCACTATCTATGATCCATTTTCCCTATTTTTCTTAGAGATCTATAAAACAAACAAATTAATATGTAGGTACCCAAATGAGCTTTGGTCCTTTGTTGCTAGTCTCCTTCTTTTTAACCTACTTCCTTAAAGGTTACTCGTTAACCTTTGTTTTGTATAACAAAATTTGTCAATATGTCCATCTTTACCATAAAAGTGACATTCTATGTTATAATAGTAATGTGACTTGGTGGGATAATGATGAACCTTTTGAGCCATATATTATAAGAGTGTTGAGTTTTAGTCCTAGATTATGATCCATATAGGAAAGCATGATGTTTGCTCTTCGAATGAGCCCTAGTGGATGTGTTTTATATATATGTATTTTATGTGTATCTTTAGATATGGATGTAAAACGTAGAACATGGCTTATTACGTATTTAGGATTGGTCGTGAAAGGATTAAAAATAAAGAAATGCGGAATACCTAATTTTGGTTCCATCCTATTTTCTGAAGCTATTTTCGGCTGCCAAACGAGCTCGAATCTCCCTGAGACCTGTATAGAAAACGTTTACCGGCACGTGGTCTAGGTCTTTCATCAGTTTTCTCAAAACACGAGCCTTTTTAAAGGGTCAAAGTTCTGAATGCTCGTGAATGACTTGAGTAACTGTAGGAGACCATAACATATTTATATAGCTTCCATATCGGGCTTCCCTATCACAAGGCCGATATGGACCAGGTCCATACTAAAAGGAACCCATTTTCTATCTGGACTTCGACTCATTAATCTAGATCATTTATTGGGCCACTGTATTACCTTTATTTGGATCAAATTGTGTAATATAACCGGTAATTTATTGAAAAGCCAAAATTACAATTAATAATTGTCCATCATATGGGAAAATTACAAAATTGCCCCTAGGGGCAAAATTGTCTTACAATCTCCCCTTTGGACAATTATTAATTATAGTTTTAATCAAGTTCAAAACAGTTTGAAAAACTTGGTTAAGTTATGCTACTGTAATGGTAACAAAAGTTTTAAAAAAACATGTGATCCAAAGGTAATGAAAGTCCTACATTCTGTCCTATAAGGCTTTCGATACCGGAAAACATCAGACACATGTGTCATGTGTGATACAGGTCCAATACAATCACAAGTACCTAATACCTCACTAACATGAATGGGAAAATAGAGTGTGGCATACTACGATGATACCTTTATGATCTAATATGTATCATCTTTGTCTATAGGTCTCGATTTCTCTAACTTTATGCTAAACTGCATTGCTAAACTACAGCAGAGAAATCCCGTTTTCTCTCACCAAATGATAAACATCATTAGAGAAAACTTGTTTCCTCTCACCAGATGCTAAACAACATTAGAGGAAACCTTTATGGGATTAAAACTTATATCCCCCTATGTCATATGAAACTTTAAGGATATCCATATAAACTTTATATGTTTAATGACATAGGCTCAACGTCAATCCTTATAAATGCCTAATGACCTTTTAAAATGCTTAAGATCACCACAAATCTTAAGACTTGTATATGTATTATGACTATATACAAAAGTTGTAATTATTGAGGAAAAAAAATATGATCATCTTTATTAATAAATAATCATAATACAACAAATGTACAATCATTTAAGAAGCAAAATACAGTGATCCCTAACTATTGCTATCTAAGGACCCCATACTGGATACATGTCTAGCAAACACTAGTGGGAGAAGTCCTTTAGTCAGCAGATCAACTAACATATCCTCAATCCTGATATGTTCCACCTTAATGTCATCCTTCTGGATTAGCTCCTTTATGGTCAAAAACTTGACCTCTAAATGCTTAAACCCTATGATAATTTTATTGTTGTTACTAAACAACACTACAGAAATCAAGTTTCTGAGCCAAACCACCTGTGTAGCAGCTCCATAACATGCAACAAACTTTGCATGCATGGTCGAGGAAGTAACCAGTGTCTGCTTGACACTCTTCTAGGATACCGCACCATCTGCCAACATGACAATGTATCCTGATGTGGATTTGCGATCATCTGGACACATAGCAAAATCAGAATCCGTATACCCTATGAGGCTCAAATCGTTGACTTTCTTGTATGTCAACATATAATCCTTGGTACCCTTTAGGTATCTCAACACCCGCTTGACTACATTCCAATGGCCTACACCTGGGTTAGCCAGATATCGACCAGCAGTCCAACAACAAATGCAATGTCCAGTCTAGTGCACACCTGGGCAAACATCAGGATACCAATAGCACTAAAGTACGGAACATTCCTCACAGCCTCTCTCTCAACCTCATTCTTTGGACACTGTGCCAAAGATAATCTCTCTCTATGAGACATAGGTGCTACAACATGTTTACACTCAGCCATATTAAACCTTTCTAGCACCCGCTCGATGTATGCGCTTTGTGAGAGGCTTAACAAGTATTGGGATCTGTCCCGATAAATTTGTATACCGAGGACAAAAGATGCTTTACCCAAATCCTTCATGTCAAAATGTTTGGCCAAAAGTTGCTTAACTTCATGCAATATGGTCAAATCATTTGACTCGAGCAAGATATGATTGACATACAGAAGCATGAAGATGACCTTGCTCCCCCTGACCTATGGTATAAGCATCTTTCGACTTTGTTCTCTACAAAGCCGAATGAGGTCAAAACCTCATCAAACTTTAGGTACCACTGCCTGGAAGCTTGCTTTAAACCATATATTGACTTGTTCAACTTGCATACCTTGTCAGTTGCGTCTTGATCCTGAAATCCTTCAGGCTGCTCCATATAGACCTCCTTATAAAGGTCACCATTCAGGAAAGCGGTCTTTACGTCCATCTGATATAGCTCCATATCATAATGAGCTACTAATGCCATGATCACTCTAAACGCATCCTTCGAGGACATAGTAGAGAAGGTGACATTGAAGTCAACTCCTTCTCTCTGAGTGAACTCTCTGACAACTAGACGCGCCTTAAACTGCTCAACTTGATCCTGTGTGTCCTTCTTGGTCTTAAATAGCCACTTGCAACTAACAATTCTGTAATGTTGAGGTAAATTAACTAGCTCTCATACCTTATTATACCTCATAGATCGCGTCTCGTCCTTCATTGCTTCCCACCATATATCTGCATGGGGTCCAGAAATGACCTCTAAAAAAGTAACTGGATCCTTAACATGTCTGATATCATAGTCTTGCTCACCCAGATAGACTATGTAGTCTAATGAGATAGCAGGTCGCCTCTCTTTGGTGGATTTGCATAACTGCACAGGCTCCTGTACCTCAGAAACCTGCTCCTGAATAGGGGTAGGTTCCTGTGCCTGCATAGGCATAGTACTGGGGTCTTCATCCACCGGAGCTGACTTTATGAGAGGTTGATACAACACGATTGTAGTATCAGTCCTGCTAACTTCTGAAGGTTGTGAGGATCCTCCCTCATCATAGACATCTAATTCCAGGAACTTTTCCATTTGCGATTTCACAATTCTGGCCCCTCCCTCTCTACAGTAAAATCTGTAGCACTTAGAGTGGTTAGGATAACCCACTAAATAGCAACGAATCGAACGAGATTGCAACTTAATCTCGTTAGGATTATACAACCTCACCTCAGTAGGGTAGCCCTATACACGAATGTGTGCAAGGCTTCGCTTCCAGCCCTTCCAGAGTTCAAAAGGCATCTTTGACACTAACTTACTAGGGACTCTGTTTAAAATATACAATGTCGTCTTAATGGCTTCACCCCATAAGTACTCGGGTAGGTTAGTACTACTCTGTATTAACCTCATCATGTCCTTTAGGGTGCGATTGCACCTTTCGGCCACACCATTTTGGTCAGGACTACCTGGCATAGTGAACTAAGCCACTATTCCAACTGATTTCAAATACCTAGCAAACGGACCATTCTCCTGTCCTGCAACTCCATGTTTACCATAGTATTCCCCTCCTCTATCAGATCTGACAATCTTTATTGATCTTCCCAATTGGTTCTCTGCCTCAGTCATAAAGATCTTGAATTTATCAAGAACTTCAGACTTCTCTTTAAGCAGGAACACATATCCATATCGGGAATAATTATCTATAAATGTCAGAAAATATATGACATTACATAACGTAACTGTATAGGGACCACTAACATCCGTATGTATGAGGTCCAATAAGCCTGAAGCATGAGTTAACCCCTTTTTCTTTATTTTGATCAACTTCCCTCTGCAATAATCAACACATGTCTCCAGATTACTGAAGTCCAGAGTTGGGAGAATGTTATCCTTTATCAGTCTCTCAACCCTCTCCTTAAAAATGTGGCCGAGGCATTTTATGCCAAAACATGTACCATGTATCCTTTATGGAGGTCCTCTTTTGAGTAACAGGTTCAGCAACATACGAAGATGCATACATCTCATTAGGAGCAAGACACATACTATATAGTCCGTAGGATAAGAAGGCTATACCGATATGTCTTGTATTGATAGAAATATTTACAACTGCATTATCAAATACAAAACGAAAACCTTCCTTATCCAAAGCTGATACAGAAATCAGATTCTGTCTAAAAGACGGTATATAAAATGTGTCTCGTAGATACAAAATAAACCCCATATCGAGGTTTAATCCTACATCTCCTACGTACAACACGTCCACCTCCTCATTTTTCCCGATCATCAGCTTCAGCTCCCATCTAATATGTAACACCCCACTCCCGCAAGACCCGAACCCGACATCGATGGTGATATCCGAGTTCGTGCCCCGTGAGGGTGGCATGTTATAGCACTCGATCGTTCAAATTACAGTACAATTTTTTTTAATGACAACATAAAGTGTGAAAATTGATAACCAAATTGGCTCATTTTATTTTATAACCATTTTCAACAAAATAATGTAATCAATATAATTTTCAATAGCCATTTGGGCCCATTACAAATACAAAACATTTCCAATTCCAAAAATCATTACATACAGTGATATTTAATTATAAAGATACAAAAATTTGCGGAATATACAATTCAGTGTAAAATGAGGAAAGAC
>JAOQMS010027045.1:0-15196 GCA_027563885.1 Erythroxylum longipes | reverse complement strand
TTACTTCTCCTATGAATTTTATTTATTTAAAATCATTATTATCTATTTCTTTTATATTGATATTATCTATTAATTGTTTTTATTAAATCATTTGTTTTTTTTTAATAATTTAATTTTATGTCTAAAATCATTCTATGATCCCACCACAAATCTTTCTTGTCTAAACGCAATTAAATTTAAATGTCAAATGTTATTTTATTTTTTTAATGTTCCCAAATATATTTATTATTAGTTCAAATAAATTTCAATGGTGACACGTAGTCGCCATAAAATTCATATGGAGACCCGGGGCCAACAGTTATGTTCTCTTTCTCCAAAATTTTGAAGCATTTAAACAACTATTTTTTACAACTCCTTATTTTTTAAGGTTTTGAGGCCATTATAAACTTTTGAAGTGGCATTCTCAACCTCTTCTTTCTCCTTGTCAAACATGCAAGTTTTATGTACACCTGCTTGTAACCTTTATCTATGGATGTAATAATTTGAAAGGAGAAAAAATGTCAAGCTTGAAAAAAAATGATAAAAGCTTGAAAAGTTAAGTATACGCTATTAAGATGCCTATCATAGAATATGTAAATAGGGTTGACGTCTAGTCACCATCTTATGGGCCATCCTAAACCTAATCCTAATCTTTTTAAAGAAAGTGTTAATCTTCTTAATGTTGAATTTGGGGAAGAAATGCTCATCTTCCCTAATAAGCCTTGACGAGGTAGGGAAAGCAATAAATTTTATTACAGTGGATGAGTAAGAAGGAAGGGGTTGAGAAACTTAAAAAGTAAGGGATTGAGAAAGCTAAGAAGTAAGGTTGAAAGCAATAAGGAGAGTCTATTTTATTATAGTGGCTTTGACATTATGGGTCACCTATTGTTTCTTCTTCTTCTTGAAGGATAAAGTAAGCAGATAATTTCTTTTAGTTGTCTTAGTCCTTAGAAATATCTTGTTTATATTCATTATCAACGTAGAAACAACAAGGATGCCATTATTATGTTTAAAACATAAATAATATTAATAAAGAAGAAAGAAACCTATAAGGATATTTTTCTTTATAAGACACCCTTGACTAAATCAAATCCAATTTGTAAAGAAGAGTCTCTCAGGGTGCAAGAAGGAAGGTTGGATTAACTAATTTTTTTGAATTTGTACTTTAGGGTTATGTTATTCTTATTCCAATAAACAAACTTCTCATCTATTTCCCTCTAAATGACCCTAAAGGACCACAAAAATATCTCATTTGACAAGAAGATGAACTTGTCTTTTCAGTTATGCATCCCTTTTGGGATTGTCAACAATCAAAATTCACTCCTCACTCTTAGATTGTACCATTTAATATAAGTCCCCACAATTCTTCATTTGTGTCGAACTTAAGGATTAGATCTAGGGGTACATCCTAAATGTGAAAAGTGATGATAAATCTAGTAAATAAGCTTTAGGAATATGTAGGAGTTAGTTAGAGATTAAATATATCAAGTTGACGATTTGAATAATGGTTAGTGTAAAGGAAACATAAGTCACACTTAAATGCATCATAGTAAAACCCCACTTCATAAGGCCTAAGGAAATAGTACCATTGTCCAAATATTTCATCTTTATTTCCTTAATGATGTGAAAATTGTACCTCCACCTATCTTTTTGAACTCACCTCTCCTTAAATTTTCAACTTTGGCCTTGATTCAAAGTTTTCTTTAAAGTCACTTTGCAGGGAGATTAAGGAAGTTATGTAGTCATAAAACCCTTTTAAACCTAATTGATTTAGGTTTATATGGTAACCTAAAATGCACCCTCATTGTAACAAGTTACATGATCTTAACCTATCTAATAATGATATGAAGCTATTAATCTTATAATGTTACACCCTCTAAATCTATTAGCCTTACTCCTTAAAATAGTCTTATCAGCCCTACTACTATCCATAACTAAAAAGTTAGTAGGGAAGGGATGTAGTTTTACTTTTAGAATTTGATAAGCCAATGAGAGAAGCTTTAAGTTAAACCTTCTAAAGAAGTGGACAAATAAAGGTAAAAGTGGTTTTTGTTTAGAAAAAATAGGCTTAACTTTTTGAAGATGATAAAATTGAGTTTTCTTCCATATTTTAGGTCTTATTTAAGGGTACGAACAATTAAGATTAATCTAAATTAACGATTAAAATTAAGTGACAGTTTGTCTCCTTACGAGTAGTGAAAGCATTTTTACATTGTGAAAAATAACTATATCTTATACGAAATAATCTCAAGGAATCTTTCAAATGAAGATTTTTGTTAAATCATCAATTTGTCTCAAGTAGGATTGAGTGATGAAACATAAGATGGATGTGTGAATATGGGTATTTTTCTAACATTAAAGAAATAACTTTAGATTATCTTAGCACGTCGATTGCAGTCATGTAATAATACGTTTGAATGAATAAGATATGTCTCAAGTGACTTGAAAATTTATCCTTATTAAGCCGGCCTTTCTAAAGACTTGAGTAAAATTTATTTTTGATCCAAGTTTCGAGAGACTTGAGATCAATTCAATATGCGTACCAAGGCTAGTCCTGAGCAAGTGTAGGAATGGCCCTCACCTAAGGCCCCACTTTTAAAGGGCTTATTAATTGCAAGTTATTTTTATTACATAGGAGTTTCAATTAAGCTACGAAGCTAGTATAGAGAGAGTTGTTCTTTTTTAATAATTTAAAGGAATTTATTTAAGGAGCAAACATTAATCTTAATTCAGTAAAAAAGATAACTTGATCTGTCAACATATACACGAACACTTCTTCTTAAAGGGTAAAACAACAGTAGAAGTGAGCACTTCGAAATGAAATTGCTCCCGTCAAGATTCACATTTTTCTAATTGAAATTCAGTAGTAGAAGACCTTAAATTCAAGAATTTCACATTGGCCTTACCTCCATCAATACCATTTCCATCTAGTTAAGAAACAAATCTCATTTGTTCTCTCAATTCTCATTTTTCTTATTTTTTTTTCTATTTTTAGTACCTCTTTTAATCTAGAGAATAGGTAAAAAAAATAAAATTTGATTATTAGTATGATAACATTTTCAATCTAGGTAGAATTTCCTATTTTCGAATTAAAATTAAAATTAAATTCTAGGTATACTTTATCTCTCATTTAGTTCCTGTTTCAATTGCAGTTTATCTGATAAATTGAAATATGTTAATTTAACTATAGATGATATGTAGTTTATCAAGATAAATTGAAATATGTCAATTTTAGGTATAATTTCAATTCGAATTGAAGTTTATTAGGGTAATTTATCCCTCTTTCATTTCACAAATATCATAGTCAATAGTTTTTATCTCTTATTTCCTTCTTCAATTGCAATTTATCTCTCTTTCATTTATTAAATCATAATTAACATTTTTAATTTATGGATTCAACTGATTTTGTATGTATAAATTTAATTTTGTAGATTATTGATGAAATTTTGTTTCAATATTTCTATAATATGGATATTACTGCTAATTTATATTCTCCTTGGTAAAAAGTGGATCACTATTAGTTTGAAATATTTTAGAATTACTTTAAAAATTTAAAATAAATCTTGAGTATGACAACTTTTATCATAAAAGTTTGCTCTTTGTTTTTTATTTTTAATACAAGATATTAAATTTGGCTCTTTATCTTTTTCATTTATCACAGATATATAATACCACTGACATATCTTTGTGATAAATGGTTAAGCTATTGTTGTTCTGTTGTGCTTACATGCTTCTTCTAGTTCCATAAATGTGTTTTTTGTTTTTGTTCTTTTTCTAATTCAATTGTGTTATAATTATTTTAGATGATGTTGTCTAAGAAGAATTTATCTAGAATTAAAAAAAGGAAAAAAAGAGTAAAGCAGTTAATAGAATCCTAATAAGGAGTTATCAATAAATTTGAGAGTACACTCCTCTAGTAAGAATTATGAGGAATTAGTAGAGATAGTTTTGAACAACCTAATGAAATTTAAGTAATGAAATTCATATTCATGAGAGAGTTAGTAATTTGACTAATCATGATCATGTATCAAATGCAACAAATTTAAAAATTTAAGGGCAAATGAGCAACCGATACTTATGCTAAATATTTATGGTATTAAAAATTGGAATAATCTTGACAATAAAAGAAGGAACATTTTAATTAAAAAAGGGAAACATTAGGAATGGCCCTAATGCGTACTCCAAATTCACTCTAGTTATAAGAAAAATTAATAGAAAGTGTAAGACATTGGAACATGATGCAGAGGAAATTATAAAACTGAGATATGCAATTATACATATGAAAAAATAATTGCTTAAATTGAAGGAGGATAATAGGGTGACAAGGAACTGATTGAATAATAAAAGATGTGTGAAAAAAGAATTATATTTAAAAGATATTTTTTACATATTATGCTTATATCTACTTGCATATTGTGTAAATTTTTTTATATTTCATTTTTCTTCACTTATGATTTGAATTAAGAAATTTCACAGTGGTTTTTATCAAGTAATTAGGACCTACGTACCTTATAAATTTGTAACATGATTAATATAATCAGATATATGTATAATGTATTAGTTTCTTAAGTGATTACGCAATGATTTTCCAGTTTCCTTTTTTTTTTTTTTCTTATTTAAGAAACTTCATTCATTGAAAATGTCAAGTTACAGCATCAACCCTCAAAGTGGGTGGGCTAGAATAGCCTAAATCAAATTGCAAAATCGAAAATAAACCCCCTGCCCGATGGGTAAAGAAAGTAGAGCCATAAGGAAAAGAAAAACTCAAATTAGCCAAGAAATCCGCACCCCATTAGCCTCCTGAAAAATATGATTCAACTGAAAACCTGCAAACTGTTGAAGTAGAGTACGACACTTCCTCACAACCGGCCATATACATCTGTCCTCCTCTCCTACTCGTAAAACATTCCAAGCTTCCTAAGGGTCAATCTCCACAGGAATAAGCCTCACACCAGCCTGAAGAGCAAACTGTAATCCTGAACAAATACCTCCTAACTTTGCCCGTATACCTGAACGTGGACCTAGATTGGCTATAAACCACCACACCATATGCCGTTGTTGTCCTGAAGTAAACCCCCGGCCCCAGCGATACAGCGATACCACTGCCACTTGTAAAAGCACCATCACAGTTTAGCTTAAACCATCCACTTATAGGGGGAATTCACCGAACCCAATGATGTTCCTGCCTCCCAAAAATTGGTTGAACTGTGGACATAGTTCATAGGCTATACCAAAACTGGTTAACATAGTGCGAGACCACACCCCTCGGACCATCAAGTATACTAACCTCATCCCTAAAAATAAGACAATTATGCCAACAACATAGTAACCTTACCACATTACCAAACACTAGGGAGCAAGAGGGCCCCGTATCCCCATTACAGCTCCCCTTATCTGTAGGACCCCGAATTTTCTTAGAATTTATCTAATTAAATTAGCAAGTATGAATATAAGTAGAATTCATAAATTAGAAATTTATAGAGTTTAATTTGGTCTATTATTATTTTCGTGTGGTAGCATGGATCAAAAGGAAGAGTTAGAATTAAGATATGGAGTTAGGAGGAATTAGATTGAATAAGGAAGGGTAAGATAGGATGGTTAAAATTTGTCTTAAACTAATAAGACAAGAAGAGAAGAGAGTCGTGAGTGTTAAGAAAGAAAAAGAGAGAAAGTTGTAAAAGAAACTAGAAGAAGAGAAGGAGAAAATCGAAGCATAGAAAGAGAATAAGAAGGAAAGAGCAAGGAGAAAGAAGAAGAAAGAAAAGGGTTCAGCTGAAAATATTTTAGGTATTTCCTATCTTTTCTTCTTGCTTTAGTAGAAGAAGAAACTAGTGAAAGTAAGTTTTTATATGTTGAAGATGATGAAAGAAAGAAGAGGAACAAGAGATTAATGTTTTTAGATTTTTATGAAACTTAACTAGATCTTAGTTTTCCTAGTTAGATAAACCAAGAATAGATTAAGTTTAAGCACATTCATGGATATTTAAGCTTATAGAAGCTTTATTCGAGTATGATGATTAAATAAAAATATGTTTGTGTGAAGGGAATCAAGAGGGTCAAAATCAAGAACAAGAGGAAAGACAAGCTTGATCTTGGAATTCCAAGTAAATAGGTGGGTAATATGTTTATAGTTTTTGTCATGATGAGCTGAAATTATTATTTGTATGTGTACTTAAATGCTTTCTTTTCCTCATTGTGAATGTTGGAAAAATGTTATGTGAATTTTATATCATGTTTGCTTTGTAAGAATTTTACTGCTTTTGTGTTAAAGAGAAACAGAAAATTTAAGAAGCATCAAATATGGTTATGATATGAAATATGTAAACATAAAAAATTTGCTTATGTGGGCAAGAGAGATACCATTTCGTTCGCACGTGCACGTTGACCCAAAGTCTTCTCCCGGCTGCTTATTTGTGGTATAAGAGCTCCGAGAAATGGACTCATGGTGTAAACTTTAGTTTTGCCATTTCGTTCTATGGGATTCTCTCGAGCTATATTGTTTGTGGATTCATTGTGATTTGCTGAGTATGAAATATGATAGAATGCTTTGTTTAATGGTTAGAAAATGCATGACATGATTTATGTGATAACATTTAAATTAAGTGTTCTGTTAACTGGAAATGAATATATATATATATATATATATAAATATGTTTGGTTGTATGTGTGTGGTTCATCATTGATGGCTATAAGCATATTAGCCACTGAGCTTCCCAGTTCATCCCACAAAATTTTCCACTCTTCAGGTACCGACAAAGCAGATCACTGAACCCTTGCAAAGCTTGGTAACTCCAAGAATTTCAGACTTTTGTAACTAGTTAGTTTAGAATCTTTTGCTACTTAGAAGCTTATCATGAATGAGCATTTGAGATTGTAATTTTTTTTATTATGCTACTAATGTGGCTTCTGATATGTAATATGAAGTTGTGCACAAACTCTATTTTGTTGAGAATTGATAGCAAAAGTTGCAGAAAATTTTCTTTGTATATGTTCAGGATTTCTCTTCTGTTACATTGTGTTGGAAATAAAATTGTTAGATGTTGGAAGGCCTTTGGATATATTTTTCTGAAGAGATTGCTTTAATGGGAGTTATGTAAGTATAATTTATGATTGTTGAATTCGGTTCTTATGATATCGTGTGAGGAATATATATATATATATATATATAGATAGATAGATAGATAGATAGATAGATAGATAGATAGATAGATGATAGAAAGAAAAAGGGAAAAAGGGGATAAAGTGTGATCTAAAACTTTAAGGAATAAACTATATTGATCCAGGTATAATTTGAAAAATTGTCTTCATGAAAGATGTAGATCTTTTTCTTAGCTTCCTAATGACGTAAAGTTTGTAATTTTTGGACTTTGGAGTAGAAAGTTATGATTTAAAGTTGGTGTGTGCGGCTGGAAAGCACGATCATATTTTGCCACTATTCACTAAAAGTCGCGATCGTGCTTAAGCAAGATCGCGACGAACCATGAATTTCCGCTACTGTTCATTAAAAGTCGCGATCGTGCTTGGGCGTGAGAAATGAAAACTCACGCCCGTAACATTTGCTTCTTCCTCTTCTCCTTTTTATTCATTAATTCATATGTTGATTTATTTGTTTTACTCCCCATTTTTGACTTCTTATTATATTATATTATATTGTTATTATTTGTTTATATTAAATAAAAGGGTCCCTTCATGACTTCTTTTAATTTATTTTCATGTCCAATTTATTCTAAGCTATTTTATTTTAATTGTTTGTGTATTTTTTCTTGCTCTCGCCAAGGAATTAAATTCTTTTTATTTTGATATTAGTTTTATATATAATTATTTTTATTTTAAAAATACCCAATTTTGGTGCCTTAATGCCACGAAATAGGAACCGAGATCCAGGGTCAACATCTTTGGTATTAGAGCCCACGATTTCCAAGGATTCGTAGGCTTAGAATATTATACTATGAATTATTATGATATGTAATTAATTGTTATTTTGTTAAATTGATTGATTGCATTATGTGACATGCATATCATGCATACATGTAGGAAATAAGATTTAAAATGAAAGTAAGCTAAACAGTAATAATTTTATTGAAGGATTAAAATGCCACCTCATAGAAGAATACGAGGAGTTTTGCAAGGATCTGTTGCACCTAATTCTCCACCAAGAAAGGAGGGTACTGATGAGTCCAGAGCCCCAGTGATTGCTGAGGTAACTGTACGGCAGGATAACGAGCCTTTTCAACCTCAAATGCCTGAGTCATCCCACCCTCAAACACAAGTACCTAATTCGTTTTGATCCTAGAATGTTTCAAGCCTTTGCTCAGGCTTTTATAGAGACAATGGGTCAGATGCCATCCACATCTACTCCAGCCCCATCTAAGAAAGGAAGACAATTTGATAAGCTGAGAAAGTATGGCGCAGTGGACTTTTATGGACCAACTAATTCTGAAGAAGCTGAGACTTGGTTGAGGAAGACGGAGAGAATATTAGAACAGATGGATTGTGAAGATGAGGATGCTGCAAACTTATTACAGGGAGATGCCCTGCATTGGTGGGAAAGTGTACCAGGGAGCTAGTTAAAGCCACTAGTGTTAACCTAGAAAGATTTCCAGGGTACCTACAAGAAGAAATATCTATCTGAGGTGTATATTTAGCAGAAGCAGAGGAAGTTTCTGAGTCTCACCAAGAGGGAGATGACTGTGAGTGAGTAAGAGCGCAGATTCACACAATTATCTAAATATACAGCTGAGTTGATGATGAGCGAAGCAACTAAGTGTCGAAGATTTGAAGCAGGATTACATTTGGCCATAAGAGACAAAGTGGTCATGCAAAATTTTTGTGACTTTCAACAACTGGTAGAAGCTGCATTAAGGGTGGAGAATATAGAAAACATAAAGAGCGCAGTGAACAGAAAGAGGAAGGGAAGAGAACAAGTTAGCAAGGGAGGTAGTTCTCCAATGCTGGGGAGGAGTGCCAAGACTTTCACTGCTCCGTCTGAGGTTAGGAGCAGTGGTTCAAGTAGACCTAAATTGACGAGAATTATTTCTCTTCAAGCCTTGACTGAAGGTGTTGGACCTGAATTTTTTTTATTTATTTAAGCATGATTTGAATGAATTATGAGGTTTTGATAAATTAGGTTTTTGGAGTTAATTATTATGTTAATGTTAGTAGGATTTTTATTATATGGTTCAGTTGTATTAAAGTAGTAAGAAGGTTGAAGGGTATTTTTGGAAGATCACTTAAGGTTAAAAGAGCATAAGCTTATAAGGAAGGGTAAAATGGACTTTTTGGGCTCATTAAGGGTAGAATTGGAAGAGGGAAAAATGTGTCTTGTGCCTTAAATGAACAAAAAACATGATTTGAAGAGAAAGAAGAAGAAAAAAATGTGAAAGAGAAGAGAAGTGAGAGAGTTTTAGCCATTAGAGAGAAAAGGAAGAAGCAAGTTAGGATTTAATCTTTTCTTAGCTTTTAAGAGTGATTTTGAAGTTGTTCAAGAAGGGAAAAAGAAAGAGGAAGATTAGAACATCCATTTGAGCCAAGAGAACCAATAATTGGTGAAGATTCAAGGTAAGTTTATGTTTAAACTTTTGAATTTTTGGAAGGGTTTTGGTTCATGAAGCTTAGGAAATGCACGAGTTTAAGTATTCTAGGATCAATTTTAATGTATATATTTCTTTGAGTTCTCAATTGAAAGTCCTACTGAATTGGGATTTTTGCCAATATTGAAGGAAATCAAGAGGAAAGGTAAGAGGAGCAAGAAGAGAGGCATCTTTGAGCATCTGTTAAGTAAGGAATTCAAGGTGGGTTACATTTTTATAATTGAATAATAAGCCATTAATGTTTCTTCCAAATCAAGAAAGTAAATGTTTTTCAATTGTATTATAAATGTGCATTTATTGCTCTTCGAATGCTTTGAGAAAGTGCTATGTGTTTGGTTTGTGAATATTATGTGAATGATTTATGAAAAGAATGCGAAAATAAATTACTATGTTTATGAAATCGCTTTTTGAAAAAAGTGCCATTTTGGGCAACAAGTTTACAAGTTATGAAATTCATGTTATGTGGGTTTGTTCTGGTCCATTCTGTATGTCAAGTACACTTTGACTAAAGGCTTCTCCCGCCTGCCCGCAAGTGGCATGGAACTCCTTCAGGGACTCCCTCATGTTTACGACTACGCAAAAACTACTATGTGGGATTGTGTTAGCTCGTTCTGTTCACGATTACACAGGACCATTTCATAGGAATGTGTTAGCTCGTTCTGTTTATGGACCTCCCAAACCATTTTGATGTGATTATGTGTTGTCAAGTTTATTGAATTCATGATTTAGGTTGCTTATAAAGTGTGATAAATTAAGAATTTGAAAATATGTGTTTCATGATGCATTGTGAATTTTTCAATGGTTTTGCTTGTTACCGGTTGTAAAATTATTACTCACGAGATTTAAGCTCACCCCCCAATTTTGTCCCATCTTCAGGTCATGAGGAAGAGATCGAGTGATCGAGAATAAGGGCATTACTCCGGATTATGCTTATTTTGTATTTTAAGTTAGTTTTTGTAAAACAAAGTTTTAGTTGCATTTTGAGCAATTGTGTAAATTATGTATTTTTGGACTATGACGTATTGTGGCTTGAAATACCCATTAAAGCATTGTAAAACTCTTATCTTTTGATGATAATGAAATATGATTGTGTTTTTGCTCATGACTCTCAAAGTTTGTAGATTGCATTTTCAAGTATTCATAAGGGTAAAATTTTGTGTTCTGACTTCTAAGGCAAATCTGTATTAATCTAGGTTAAATTAGACAGAGTTGTCTTCTTGGAAGTTGTAGATCTTTTTCTTAGCTTTCCAACGATACAAAGTTTGGAATTTTTGGGCTTACAAAAGATATGGCCTTTAGACGTAGCACCAGACAAAGCGCCAGACGAAGCGAGGCACCAGATGAAGCACCAGACGAAGCGCTAGGCGAAGCATATGCACCAGATGAAGCACCAAACGATGCGATTTTGACCCTCTAGATGGCAAAATTTTTCTTCAATGTCTTGACAAAAGTTTTAGATCTCGAATCCCTTTTTGAAACCGTCCTAAAATGACCACAATCAGACATGTTTAGTGAAAGTTATGCGAATTGTCCCAAGATAGGTACAATATGATTGAGGACATAATCATGGTGGACTCTTTTGGCCATAACTTCATCGTCTGACCTCCAAATGAAGTGATTATTAAACCAATAGATTCCTAACCCATTTTTCTATCCTTAAAAAAAAGGTAGCATTTGGTGTTGATTTGAAAAAGATTAATGGAAAGAAAGTGAGGGAATCGATTGGAGGAGCATGACTTATTTATGAACATACTTTGGCTTTTAATCATATCTTGATCTGTATAATCGGAAACTTTTGGGATGTTATAAGAATGAAGATGAACTGATGATGGCTAATGAGAGTTCATGGAAATAACCCTATAGGGTAATACACACGCTCACGTTTTATGACATTCAGATGGTTGGGCTCTGGAAATAGGGTCCAGCAGAAGGAGGCAGTAGAAAAGGGGAGGGGACTAAGCCATCCTTTCCAAAATATGATCATTGTGGAAAATTCCATAAAGGGGAGTGTTATCAACTGACTAGAGCTTGCTTTAATTATGAAGAGAAAGGGCACATGGACAGAGAGTGTCCATAGTATGCTAGACATATGGGAACTCGGATGCAAGATTCAATGAGGGTTGAGACCGTGGAAGTTAAGTCTGCAATTGAAGTCGGTAGTTCTAGTGGAGCCAAGAAGGTAAATCCTCCAAGAAGACCGAGAAGGCAGGTACCAGCTAGGGTATTTGCAGTGATGAGGGAGGAAGCAGAAGCAGCTCCAGAGGTTATGACTGGTACGATTAAATTGTTTAATGTTGATATTATTATTTTAATTAATCCAGGGTTTACCCGCTCATTTATTTAGTCACGTATGATTATGCATGATAAAAATTTGATTCCATTAGATAGTCCTTTGATAGTTAGCACCCCAATTGGACAGTATGTTATTATTAGTCATGTTTATCTAGAATGTGAAATATATATTAGTGAGGCGAAATTAGTGGTGGATTTAATGCCGTTGGAGATGAAGGGATTGGATGTGATTTTGGACATGGACACTTTAGAAAAATATAGTGCCAATTTGAATTGTAGATAGAAGACAGTAGAGTTTGTGCTAGATAAAGGTGAAAAGGTGATGTTTGTGGGAGGCAGGAAGGTAAGCCCACCTGAACTTATTTCAGCACTGACAGCAGAGAAAATGATGAATAAAGGGTCTGAAGCGTTCTTAGCATATGTGTTATACGCGAAGCTGGATGAAGACAAATTAGAAAATATTCTGTGGTCAGGAAATTTTCAGATGTTTTTCCAAAGGAACTACAAGGACTACCACCTAGAGAGATCGAGTTCACCATAGAGCTTTTTCTAGGCAGGACATCCATATCAATTCCACCCTATAAGATGGCTCCGGCAGAATTGAAGGAGATTATAAAGTAGTTAGAAGAGCTATTAGAGAAAGGTTTTATTAGGCCTAGCTCTTCTCCTTGGGGAGCTTCGGTTCTTTTTGTGAAAAAGAAAGATGGATCCTTGAGAATGTGTGTCGATTATAGGAAGCTCAATCATGTTACTATTGAGAATAGATATCCTCTTCCACGCATATATGATATGTTTGATCAATTGCAAGGAGTAAAAGTCTTCTCCAAGATAGACTTGAGATCGGGTTACCATCAATTGTGCATAAAGGAGTCTGAGGTGCTAAAGACTGCTAGACTGCTTTTAGAACACGATATGGGCATTTTGAGTTCTTAGTTATGCCCTTTGGGTTAACTAATGCCCTTGCAGCCTTCATAGATTTAATGAGCAGAGTCTTTAAGCCTTTCCTAGATCAATTTATCATAGTCTTTATTGATGATATATTGGATTATTCCAAAAGCGATAGGGAGTATGAAAAGCATTTAAGGATTTCCTTAGAGATATTGAGGAGAAAGTTGTTTTCCAAATTTGATAAGTGTGAGTTTTGGCTAAAGGAAACGGTGTTTTTTGGACATGTGATTTCAGAAAAAAGAGTACATGTGGATCCAAGGAAAATAGAAGTTGTAATTAAATGGGAAGCACCCAATAATGTGGAAGAAGTGAGAAGTTTCTTGGGATTGGCTGGTTATTATAGACGATTTGTGGAGGGCTTTTTTATGATAGCAGCTCCACTCGTCACTATTTTACAACTGCACCAATTCTAACTTTGCCTTTTGGTAGTGATGGATATACGGTATATAGTGATGCTTCGAGGAAAGGATTAGGGTGTGTGTTGATGCAAAGAGATAAAGTGATTGCCTATGCTTCTAGGCAATTAAAAACCTATGAGATGAATTATCCTATGCATGACTTAGAATTAGCTGCTATAGTCTTTGCATTGAAAATATGGAGACGTTATTTATATGAGTCACCACTAAGTTATATATAGACCACAAGAGTCTTAAATATTTGATGAGTCAAAAAGAGTTGAATTTGAGGCAAATGAGATGGTTAGAATTATTGAAGGACTATGACTTAATGATAGACTACCACCAGAGGAAAGCCAATGTAATAGCAGATGCAAGCGGATACACTGAGTAGGAAATTTACTATGGCTTATATGAAGACGATATATCTTCCTTTGTTGAAGGAATTAGCCAAATTGAAGGTGACATTAAGGCAAGTCGAATATGGTGGTATCTTGGCTAATTTTAGAGTAAGGCCAATATTAAATGAGAAAAATTAAGGAATTGTAGGAATAAGATGAATACTTGAGCAAGCTCAGAGAAGAAATTAAAAATGGTAAGCCTTTGGAAATAGAAGTGAGAGAAGATGGATTGATGGTGGTAGGCAATAGATTTTGTATTCTGGATATGCAAGAGTTGAAGGATGAAATTCTTGATGAGGCACACAATGCTCTATATGCAATGCATCCGGGAAGTACCAGAATGTATAAAGATTTAAAAGAACACTTCTGGTGGAGAGGAATGAAGAAGGATATTGCAGAGCATGTTGGAAAATGCTTGGTATGTCAACAAGTTAAAGCGGAACATCAAGCACCCGCCGGTAAGCTTAAGCCCTTGTCTATTCCTGAGTGGAAATGGAAAAAAATTACAATGGATTTCTTAATGGGATTACCAAGGACCAGTAGGAAGCATGACACGGTATGGGTAATTGTCGATAGGCTAACCAAATCAGCGCATTTCGTGCCTATTAGATAGACAGATTCTCTGAATGCCTTGTCCAAGAAATATATGGATGAAATAATCAGACTTTATAGGATTCCAAGTTCCATAGTCTCCGATAGGGACCCCAGATTCACCTCAAGATTTTGGGAAAGTTTTTAAAAGGCTTTGGGAACCAAGTTGCATTTTAGCACAGCGTTTCATCCACAAATGGATGGTTAATCAGAGAGGACGATAAGGACATTGGAGGAAATGTTACGAGCTTGTGTTATGGACTTCAAAGGCTCATGGGATGAACATTTACCTTTGATTGAGTTTGCTTATAACAATTCCTAACACTCAGGAATTCAAATGACACCTTATAAAGCTTTGTATAGTAGGAGGTGTAGAACTCCTATTTGTTAGGACGAGGAAGTTGAAAGAAAACTTATAGGACCTAAGTTGGTATAAGCTATAGCCGATAAGATTAAATTGGTGAAACAAAGACTCAAGGCAGCTCAAGACAGGATGAAGAGCTATACAGACACACATAGGAAGGAGATGGAATATGAAGTGGGAGATAAGTGTTCCTTCGAGCTTCACCATGGAAAGGAGTTTTAAGATTTGGTAAAAAAGGTAAACTCAGTCCAAGATACATAGGTCCTTATGAGATTATTGGGAAGATTGGGCCTCTCACCTACAAGTTAGCTTTGCCATCAGAGTTATCCAAGATTCGTAATGTCTTTCATGTATCAATGCTAAGTAGATATAGATCAGATCCTTCACATATAGTCCAACCTTCAGAAGTTCAATTAAGGGAGGATTTGACTTGTAAAGAACAACCGATGGCGATTCTTGATTCAAAGGAAAAGATCTTAAGAAATAAGATTGTGAAGTTGGTTAAAATTTTATGAAAGAACCATGCAAGAGAGGAAGCAACATGGGAGTCCTTGGAAATTATGAAAGAGAAGTATCCAAACCTATTTGTGAACTCAGGTAAGAATTTCAAGGATGAAATTCTTTAAGGGAGGGGGG